>JAWWEN010000048.1:18018184-18093924 GCA_035582955.1 Sycophila texana | reverse complement strand
AATAGCGAGCCGAAAGTACAAACTCCCGATGGGGCGCCGGGAGGGAAATTGAACTTTCGGCGAGCGTGTGGTGAAAATAATGTTAATTAATTTATTTTGATTATTTTGCACACGTCGTGAAAGTAAAGTGTTTTTAGTTTTAACCTACTATCTAAAATTGAGCTTGTGAGAAACTACTGTAATTAGTGAGATTTCACTAAAAATTAGAGGAAAGAGCTCCACTATCTACTGTTTAGTGGAGAAATTTCCATTAATTCTCCTAGATTTTCATTAATTTAATATAAGAGGGTGTATTGCTTGCAATAAATTATCAGCTGAGACTTTTAGGATAGCATAGAAAACAAAATTTTGTGATTAATTTATTGAAAAATCTGGTTAGTAGGAAATTAATTAATTACCGATGATAAGTGACTTAGGGAAAAAATCTAAAGGCTACTTTCTGAAAAGTTTTATAATTCACGCTTACTTTATTCATTATTAAATACACAGCAAAATATCTGCCTATATTATCTTATTTATTTTTATTTATTTATAGCTGCTATTTGATGTACCGGAAAGCGCATTAAGTAATGCAACTAATTATAAATTTTCTTATAAAAATATAAATTTGTTCGAAAATAAAAGAAATGATTACTTTCCAAGTGGAAGGTCCGACAGACTCGTCGGCGGATAAGAAAAAAAAAATTGGAGCCATTAACTCTGCATTTTTTTCCCGAAATCCTCGTTATCCCGAACAAAGGCGCGTCTATTCGGTCCAGCGGCGGAACCGGAAAGAGAATAGTATAGTAGCCGATGGGCTCGCGGCGTAACTAGTTCAATGGAGCAGGAGGTTCGCGGCCGTAGCCCGCTCTAAAATAGCTATGCAGATTCTTTTGGCCCGCCATTTCGTTTAATGAGAGCCCTTCACACGAGAAGAAGCAACTCTCCCTTCTCTTGTCTATGGAACACTAGAGTCTTCTTCCCCATTCTTCGGGGCTTCATTCAGAAGCTACGGGGCTTCTAGGCGCAACTATTGTGCCGAAGGCTCTATAAAGACACCAGACAGACGTAAAAAATAAAACGGACCAGAAAGGATATTCCTTTTTTTTTGCGGGAGCCACGATTGTAACGTACGGATTTACGTTTGTAATGCTAATATTTCTAGTATTTTGGACAAAAAATATCCGGGTTTTGTGCTTTGCCGTGCGTTAATATCAGTCGCACATTTGGCACAGTTAGAGAAACCGTCTAATTTGACGTTAAACTCCTCAATTTCTTATTTTTTAATTTATTTAAATTGTTTACAAAATTTTCTTCTTATAAAATTTGACTTATTTTATTTAATCGGAATTTAAAATCCGAATCTATTCAGATGAAAAAAAGTAAAATAAGATATTAAGCACGTAAAATATTATCAAATATTACTCAACTGTGAGAAACAAGTTCAGCCTCATAAAGCTGTATTATTTTTTCCGATCGCGTTGTATTAAAATTGTATTCCTACTATAAACACATTAAATAAATATAAAATTCTTTTCTCAGTATTAAATTCTTGATAATAATCAAATATTAACAATTCCATTACCAGTGCAATGGTAATAGTAAAATGGTCAGAACGACTTTGTTCACTGTAAAATAACAAACAGTAAATTGATAACATCACAGTCCAATTATCATTATTTCTAATAATCGACGCCTTTAGTACAATTTTTCTCAATTTAAAATAAAAAATAAAAATAGAAATGTTTTTCACTATAATAACAAATAGTAAATCACAGGCTAATTATCACTATTTCTGATAATCAAGGCCGTCAGACCAATTTGTCTCAATTTTTTTTTTTTTTTTTTTTTTTAATCAAAATAAAACTGTTTTCCGCGCCTAAAAACCCGGAAGAAGAGCGACGTCAGCTAACCGCATGGTCCGTCCGCATGCAGGAGAGCGCGAGCACAGATCGAGAGAAGCGGCTAGTGGTGCTCTCGCAGCATGCGCTTGTAATTGTATCGATTGTCTTAAGGGCGTCACTGGCCCCGACCGTTACGCACTCGGCAGTCTGATGATGCCTCGGCTTGCACCGGAGAGGGACGTACCAAGCGAGCGAGAGAGAACGAGGAGCGCGTGAATGGCTGGCAAACGCACGTGTACACACGGCCAGTCTTGAATATAACCCGCGTGCGCCTGCCAGGCTGCTGGCCCCCTCTTCGCGTTACGTCGCCTCGGCCGAGAGAGAAAGAGAGAGAGATCGAGATGAAAATAAAAATCGCCCCGCGGGCGCACCGGATGAGAGTTTGACCTGGATTTTTTGCCGGACAGAGCGGGCACAATGAGGAAGGGGACCCCGAGATTTGCATATACGCGCCCGGAGAATGACAAAAATTGGATTTCGCGCGCTGGACGAGGGGCGACCCTACCCCTTTCCTTCCACGTACATGCATCTCCCTCTCTGTCCGTTCTTTCTTTCTTTTTTTTAAGCGAAGCGGAGGTACGCGGGGAGAGGGCTAACGAGGGGAGATTATTATTTCATCCCGGCCGATGCGCACTCGTATCTCTCGGACGTGCGGTGCACGCACGCGGTGCATAATTCGCTCATTGTTCCGCCGATGCGCGCCGATATCTTCGGGAATTTCGTCCGGAGCTCGTGCCGGGCCTTTTGTTCGCTCGAGCCTGGTATGATTTTATACTCCCCTCTCCGCGATTTTGTTCATTTTATTTTGATCGCGGGCAAAAATCGCACGTCGAGGTGGGATTTACGATCGCGCTAATAGTGGCCGCGACTTGTACGCTGGTGTAGCTTAAATTATAGAATTGCTTGGTGATGGGGGAATTGCTATAGTTCCGATGTGTCTATAAGCTGATGCGCAGAGGCAATGACTCGGGAGATTACCGCTGACTTGCTCCTCGTTAAATATTCAAGCACCGATCACAATCTTACTAACCACCTGACGATTTTCGCGGGTCTATAAGTAAATAACATTATCTTATAAGGGCTTTGACAAGCTGATTACTCTTCGATCTTCGAGAGCACAGGTTATTTTAAATGTTCTATGTAGAGTTAGAAAAATGAAAAAAAAATTTATTCTAGATATTGTTATTGTCTCTAGCGAAGTCTAGTACATTTCAGAATTTTGAAAAAAATAGTCTACTACTCTACACTGCTTTATTATAAAATAAAGACTTTACTAAATTTAAAAAAATAAATAATGACCGAAGTATTTGAATTTAGAATTAAACCATTATTTTTGTAAATCTAAATCTAAAGTATCCTAGTTTTCGTTAGAAGCAAAGATATTACGGTTGATGGGATAAATAAAAGAGAGAGAAAGAGGTAAAAGTTATTTTTTTTACTGCAAACTCGTAGGACAACGACTTTGTTATGGGTACATATAAAATTGACAATAAAGATAAATCTACTCTTTCCAGCATTTTTTTCTCGTTTTACAACCAGTATGCAATTTGGCTTATCATGTTAATAAAATATATATGGAAAAATAATTAAAGAGATCTGAATCGAGAATATTTTTATTTCTTCCCATCAGTTCGCAGTAACAATTCTGAACAAATTTTAATTTCCCACGCAGCTTAATTTTTCACAGAATTAATGAGATCTACACCCTGTAATTCACTGACTCCCGCGACTCCGTTAAATGCACACTAAATTAATAATTACACACTCCCTGGACATTAATTAATTGCTAATACCCATTTTAAAAAAATCCTAGAAACGCATTTATTTTTTCTCTTCAAATAAAAAAAAAAAAAGGAACACATATTTTTCTACTTTTTTCACCCACTTGCACGATAAATCCTTTCTTCCGAAGTACAAGCGCGGAGAATCTAATTATCGCTCGGCGAAGTTTTATTCCCCGAGTGCAATCATCGATCGGCCGGTGCATATAAAGCGGCTCGCGCTTAGGGCGCGAGAACGAGTACACACACACGCCTTCTATCTCCCTCTCTCTCTCTCTCTCTCTCTCTCTCTCGCTCTCTCCGTTGCCCGCGCGCGCGCAAACACGCACATGAGCGCGCAAGCGCATGGACGCGGGGGGAGATCGCGGTAATGCGAGGTGCGCCTGAAAATCTCGCCTCGGGTGTATAACGGCACATCGCAGTGGGCGAGCACCGAGCGGGCGCATTACGCGCCATACTTATGGGGCTTCGTTATAAACCTAATGGATATGTTTTTGCTCGTTAATGACGCGAGAGCATCGAGATTTAGTGCGCGGTGTCGCTGCGCCGCTCTCGTCCTAACTCGCTCTCCTTTTTTCATTGCTGCTCCTTTTGCTCACTGCTCGTCTCGCGGGGAGGGGAATTTTATTTAGCCGCGGATGGTTTGAACAAATAGAGGCGCGGAGGGCGCTTGGAGGGAGGGCATTTTTACGGGGGAAATGGAGAGCTGGGCAAGAAAAGAGTCTCGGGGCGTTTAAGGAGGAAAAGATTTACGAGGCACTTTTCGGAATTAGTGAGAGTAGAAACGTGATTTTGTATAATTACTGAAATAACTGAGGTTTCTGATCTTCAGGGTAGACGGACATATATTTTCAAGTTACTTTACAAACTTTTTTATCTCTTAATAATTCCGGGTTATTTATATATGTATAAGTATGTCGATGAAGTTTCCTTTACTTGGGAATGCGAATTGGAACTGCATAAATAAGACTTCATTTTATAACGTTTTAGTTAATAAATAATAATTTTTGTAGTTTTTAGTAATTCAATATTTAAAATTATTTTACTACTCAAAAAGTGGATAGCTCCTAATACGCCCAGAGGATAATATAATCACTTATAACGTACTTATAATCGCTATATAAATATATTTTGTAATGAATTTTCAGGTAAAACGTAAACTTGTGCGCATAATATAATTAGCATTAATCAAAATTGAACTAAAAGCTTTCGGAAGATTTACCGAAAGATAAATAATATACGTAGAAATCGAATATAGCACTGATAGATCTGCTGTAGTATATCTCTACACACTAAATTTACATTGTTATTATTTATAGCGAAAGAAATATTCTATTTTCTACAAATGTGAAATAACTAAAAGCATTTTCCAAAATTTCCATTCTAAAACATGACCCATTGAGAATTCGAAATACCCACTAACCACACTATTCCTCCAATAAACACAAAAAAATAAAAAAATAAAAAATGAAAAGAAAAGTCGAAAAATAAATAAATCTTAAAAAAAAAAATAAAAAAATAAAATAAAACCCAAGGGATGTTGCAAGCACGCGCAAGCCCCGAAGAAAGCTCTCCCCGCGCGATCTCCGCGTAGCACCTGCACCGAGGGGGTGTCCGCGAGCGCACGCAAGCCTCGCGCGATCGCCTAATAAGATCGACGACGCCGGGCCCGACTTACCCCCGGCCCGCCGGCAGCGTGGGGGAGCAGAGAGAGGAGTGCGCGGGTGGGCGAAAGGCGCGCGCGAAGGAATGCCGCTGCAGAGAGGCGGCGGCGGCAGAGCGAGAGGCACGCGAACGATACTGCGGCCGGAGGGGGGCCGGCCCGGCGGGGCTCGGTCGAAGCGTTGCGACGCGGCCGGCTGTGGTCAGCGGCCAGGATTCGAAACGTACGACCGCGGCGACGGCCCCGTGTGCATACGTGTGCATGTGCAGGGACGCGCCTGAGCCGCCCTCGCGCGCACACGTGCGCCACGCCGATAACGCGCCCTCTGCGTCTCTCTGGGCCACCCCCGCCTGCCCCCCGGCGGATTTAACCCCCGCCGCCTGTAGTCTACGTGTCGCGCATAGGCGATGCGCGCCGCCGCGACGCGCTTTCGGACGGCGCTATAGCGTGCGGGTGCGTAAGCGCGGCCGCAGGATGCGTCGCGACATTCTTACGCGCCCGAGCCGCAGCCCGTGGATCATGAAGCGGCCTGGGAATTCACTGATTTCTTCCTCGGCTCGGTGCATCCTTCTGGACGAATTTTGTTCTTTTTACATGCAGAGTACGAGAAAGATAGAGGCTTGTCATATTGCCTTTTCAAATTTCAAGCGCGCGGTCTCGTTACTTTCCAAAGTTGAACTAATGAAAATAAAAATAAATAATTTATGAATTATTTATTTATTTAATTATTTATTTATTGAAACCAGATAAGTTACATAGTAAATCATATAGGAGGTAAGCAATGTTACCAGTACATAGGCTGGTATAAAAGAAACTTATAAATTATAAAGAATAAATGAAAATAAAAATTACACTATACTAAAATTAGTGGGTATTGCTTAACTAACCGTTAAATAGTGGAGTTTTATCCCCATTAATTATTAGTGAAATTTTATTAATTTTAGTAATTTTTCACTAACAAGTTATGCAACCTTAGATAGTAGGCTTGAGATATCGACATTCCGACAGACTTATAACTTGTTTCTCTGTAAAAATAAATACGTCAAGTTTGACTAAAATAAGTGAATAGTCACTTATTCCACGTGAAAAGTCTTCCACTTGCTGCAATAAGTGAAATAAGTGACTATTCACTTATTCTAGTGAAATTTCACTTATTCATTTTTAGAGGGTTAATTTATTATATAAAGGATACTCGTGTGCGGCTGCATGAGGAGAGTTTTTATATACGTATCTGAACTTTTCCAGGGGTTTGATTTTTAGAGGAGATTTTATGATTCGAACGAGTTTACAAAGGATGCGATTGGTAGGGCTCGTGCATCAGGAATATTTGGCATAAATACACGGCGCAGAATCTCGATAATTATCGCAGTTCTCGAAATCGCAATTTGCAGCGATCCTGCTGGTATGCCGTGGCTACCGTGCCGGGCCCACATTTCGCAAAGCGCAATAATGCGTTATATTTGAGTCCCGCCTTTTTTCCGTCCGGTCGACGGGTTTCGAAATTTACCGGAATACTCTAAATTTCACCGGCCTGTGCCAAATGTACCGTAATTTTTCAGAGCTTTACACACAGAAGAATAGAATAGCCATTTATTGTAAATTGCAGTATTTACAAAGATTCACAAAATATTGTGTATATAAATATATAAAAAAAAGTTTTTGCTTTTAAAAAATATAAATACTTAATAAAATACAAAATAAAGAGATCTCAGTCATTTTAAAATTACAGCAAAGTATTACACTTGAGTGGTATCACAGTCAATATGTTAATAATTAATACTGAAAAGTAAGTAACGAATTCCAGAGTGATATCACAGTAGGTTAATTTAAAATGACTAGAATACAATAATGAAATATATCAGACTAATCTCGTTGAGATTGATAAAATAGACTAATAATAAGAATTATAAATAAAAACAACACACTTGCACACACCATTCACGCTAATAAGTTACATTCACTCTTATAAATAAAATGTATATGGGACGACACAATAATAAATTAACAGCTAAATAAATAAATAATAAATAAATAAATAAATAGCCGATATATCTACTATAGGTCACCCCAGTTAAGAGCGAATTAGTCAAGATCAAGAAGGTGCTTTCTCAAAGCAAGTTTACACCCGCCGAGCGAAGGAAGATTTCTTAGTTCGTCAGGTAAAGATTTCCATACAAGCAATTACGCCCGATGATAAATAGCGAAAACATTGTACCTATACTCGCGCGACCCGCTACCAACGGAGCGCATAGAACGCGCATCTCTAAATCCACTTAAAATCCACTGAAACATTAATTTTATTTGCTGCAACGTACGTAAATGACCTTATTCGAAATTCCCGATTAATAATTGTCAAGTCCGCGCGCCGCTCTCCCGGCGCATTTAATTAAACGAAAATTCCCCCGTAAAACGAACAAAAAAAGGAACAAAAAAAAATAAACAAATTCGAAATCCAATTTAACCCGCGCGAGGGGTGGAGGAGGGCACGCTCGGAGTGAGAGCGCGCTATCGAAAGTTGCGATTCTCTCGTTTAATTTCGGTATTGATTCGCGGCCTCGGAGAGAGCCACCCGCCCCCACCCCTTTAGTCATCGTCATCGTCATCGCCGCCCACGCAGGCGCACGCATTTTTCCCGTCCGCCCCGGCCCGTTAAATATTCTCCGCGTTGCCGAGGCTCTGCCCCGCGGTCCCCCGGGCGCGTCCCTCCCCGGCCGCCTCTTCTCTCCCGTTCGCCAAAAATGACTGTTCCCCCGGCGCGCCGCAGCCCCGGCCGAAAAAACGACCCGCGCCCGGGCACGCCGAACAAAAAAAAAAGAAAGAAACGATGATCCCGGGCCGCTTGGTACCGTCATCGAGCGGGCGGCCCCCCCGCGATCATGACTCGCCGGTGGAAGGGGGCCGCCGCCGCGGCGGAGGGCTCATCGGCGCCGGGCCTGCCCCCGCCTTTTTCCTCGGGCGAGCCAGCCAGCGAGCGCGAATAATAAATGCGTCGAAAACGCGCACGCGAATCGCGCAGTGCCCCCGGCCTGGGCGCTTGCACACGCACGCACGGGTGCGTCGCCGCGCGCGCGCGCGCGCTGCATGTGCATGCATGCACCGGCGCACGCACATGCAGCCCCGAGGAGGGAGCCCCGGTGGCTGGCTGTGTGGGTGCGCGGCGGCCGGACGGGCGGGAGGGGACGCCGGATGGACAGCCGGGCGGCCGAGAGAGAGGGTTGCGTGTGTGCGCGCCGGTGGTGCGGCCGCCGCGGGCGCGACGGAGAGGGAGCGGGAGCGAGCGAGAGGTGGCGGCGAGTGAGGTGAAGTGAGGTGGGGGTGCCCGGCACGGGGCCACGGCGCAGTTGCTACTCAGACACGGGGATGCTCGCAATGCCTCTATCAAAGGTTACGAAAATCCGCGATTTCGGCAAAGTTTTCGGGCCCGCGGGGTGGGCTGTGCGCGCGGAGGGTACTTCTCGCGGGGTCCGGAAAGCTCGGGAGTTCCCGCGGTGCGGACGGGGGGTGCGGAGTCGTCGGGTGTTGATAATGAGCGTATACCAAAGTGCCGCTGTGGAATGGACTGGCTGGTGCGACCTGGAAGAGTTCGAGGAGGGCCCCCGGAGGAGCAGGAGGAAGGAGAGGAGCGCCGCCGCGGATTCTGGCGGGAAGAGTCCGCGCGAAGAGCACACACGTGGCCGGAGAAAAGTTGCGGGAAAGCTCTCCGAGGGAGGGAAAGAAGAGGAGGTGGCGGAGGAGGAGGAGGAGAGCCGGCTCGCGTCTTACAGGGCGCGAGCGAGAGCGCGAGCCTCCTAGAAGGGGAGGCGGAAGGAGGAGGGGGTGGGCGCGCGCGCGCCTCCTAGACAGAGGCGCGGACGGTGAGCGTACTTGTGCGCCGCCGAAGACGCCCATTCGTTCCTTCTCCGGTCACGTGGTGCTCTCCTTGCGAGGGGCACTCCTCGGCCTTTTTTGCGGCCGCAGGAGCTTTCGCGGGAGCCGCGAAGGCGCCTCGGGATGCCGGAGGTGCTGGACCACCGCCCCTCGCTCGTGGACGCGTCGAATCATGATGGCTGACTTTAATGATTCTCCAGCGGCGCCACCACTACGGCGACGCGCAGCCTCCATTTTGTTGTGCGCCGGATGAAGACTCCATTTTGCATTTTATGCGGAGCTTTTTTTTCTTTTGCCGATCTTTTTTTTTTTAACAGGGTGTTCGCGATTTTTTTCGGTTTTTACGAGCGGGTGTTTATTAGGTTTGTCCAGTCGGTTCCTTCTGCCAGGTATTGTAGAGGTTTACTGGTATTTTTAAAAGATTTTAGATTAACTTCATGATTTTAGCGATTTAAATTATCAATTCATTGCTTCACTTGCTACTGTTTATCTTTTACAATTCATAATGAATTTTGAGTATTATTTTGATTTTACAATAGTTTTTTTTTTAATCTAAATTCTTTCTTGTAAACTTATTACGTTAGTTAGTAACTACCATACCTCACAAACTGATCGAAATTGAATTTGGATATTCTAATACACACCGGTTCGTACCTTTCGCAAATTGGTCCTTCGGAACTTGAAACCTCCTGAGCTTTCCGTATACATACCGTATTAAACATAACCGAAATATAGCCTCGTGATTCGTGAACCGATTCATCCGATAAATAATCAATTCTTTCAATAAAGCGCTAAAAACGATCTATAAATTATATCAAACTTAAATATTAACAATTCTATTTAAAATAAAAAGGGGTCCTTAACATAATTACATAGCGATATCGAATTAACATTTTAACAAAAATGCAAATTTAATCCGGATGTTGAATTGACTCTCGTACCTTTCAATTCTGTTAGTTGCGAGAGTGACGTCAACATCTCGTTTTTCATTCTCTGTTACAGACGCGTCGCACTGTGTTGTTATGTGTTGTCATAGTTATTTCATTGAAAAATTAATTTTACCGTTTGTAAAACACGCACCGATTTCTGTCTGTAAAAAGTCTGAACAACTCAACTTATTGATTTTGCCGGAATAATACAACCACCACTACAATAATAACTGATTCTTACATACAAGCGACTCACAACTTTTTGGAAGCAGTAAACGTGTCTCATTTCGAAATTTTACAAACTCAAGAACTAGGAAACAACAAAAAAAAAGAAGAAACTTAAGAACGAAACTGAAAAAAGCACATTCAAGGAAAACGAAAAAAGGGGAAACAAGATAAAAAAAGTTATAAAAAAATACAAAAAAAGAGAGAAAACAAAATTAAGAAAAAAAGCATTGCCTTAAAAAAAAAAATATACCTACGTTGTCAAGGAACAAAAGAATAAACGGAAGAGAGGAGAACACTTTAGACGTTTACGAAATAAATTGTAAAGAAATGACTAAAGTATATTTTTAACAAGTTTTGAAAACTTTAGATTTTAATCGTAAATTTAAAGAAAAAAAGCGGGAGAATGAAAAAAGCGCTAAATTTCTTAATAACTAAAATGTGATCTAAAAGTCGTTGCTACCAAGAAAGCCTTATGTCCTTGTTTCAGTTAACTCGGTTCCAAATGTAAGTACCAACATCATCGAAAAATGCATGATATAAAGTGTCGTAACTTTATGTTCAGTTTAAAAAGTTTATTTAATTTATAAACAAATTTTATTTCCCATTAAAGTAGCTCATTATTTTCAAAATTGTAGATACAATTTTTAATTACTTATTTGTCGTCAATCAATTTTTACATATTTCCAATAAACACACACATTTATCACCAACACTGAACCCCGGAAACACCCATAACTCTTCCCAACCCGAAAAATCGGACGATCCACATACAAAAAAAAAGTTGCACACCCACCGGAAAATCGCGAAATTCCATCCGCCGGAAAAAAGCTCCAGCAGCCTTCCGACCGGAAAAAGCTCTCCGTACACCCCAACCCCGAAACATCCACCCTACTCTCTAAATCATCGAACGCCCAACGCATCTCCCGCGCGCGTCATTCTTTCGCCGTCCTCTCCGGACATTCGCGAAAAATCGGCCGAAGCGCACGCCGCCGTAATGATCCTGAAAACGCGCAAAATCAATCGATCGCTCCCGGGGAGGAGGCGAACGAAGGGCGAGGGCTCGAAATTCCTATTTCTCGGAGCGAGCTTGCGAAAGTAACTCACCCCGTTGCATTGCGCATGGTGCAGCGTCGGGGTCTATCCCCGGCATCGGGGAAATTGCAGCCCCTGGGCTTGCAATCGGTATTGGATTTTTCTGTCGGCCGCTTCGAAATGACTTTAACGAAGGGTCCGGCCTCCCTCTTCTCGTCGCATCCTCCCTGCTCTCTCGGCGGGGCTAACGAGGGCCGCGCGCAAGATATGCAGCATCCCGGTGCGTGCGGAGCGCAACCCTTTCCTTCGCTGCCGGGCCGATGCATCGGGGGGGTCATCGCACACAAGGGGGGATGAGGGGGGGGGAGGGCTGTTACGCCGCGTTCGTTGGCGGTTGCATCCGGCTGCCGGGAAATCGAGCGCACATACTCGTACACAGGCTCACACGGACGCTCGGACATACGCCGTGTACGAGAGGCGCGCACGTGGTGGGGTGGCATTTTTTCGGCACCCCGCGCGTATTGATCCCCCGGAATCATTCAAAATGGCGGAGCTGGGAGAGAGCGAGAGCGGAGCGGCAACGCCGCAGTCAGCCAATGACTGGGCGAATCGATGACTGCAGCGGGCGAGCCACCCCCGAGGCCCAGGCCAATGGGAGGCCTCGCCTCGCGCGCTTCTCGCACACACACTCGCCCCCCTCCGCCCCCGCGTTTTCCCTCTCGCTTTTGCCCGGCGTCGATGACCTGGGCCGAGCTGCGCCGAGCAGCGGCTGCACTCGATGATTTCGACGAAAATTCCCCGGCAAAAAGTATTCCCCGGGCACTACCGTCTAACTCTGTCCCTCTTGCTCTCTCCTCTCCCGGAGCTTGCAGCACCGGCCCAACCCCGTCGCTGCTGCGTCGCATTCGATTAACTCGAGCCTGTATTTATGCGGAGCCTTTATATTTGTATGCAGGCGGTGGAGCTCCGCGTTCAAACACACGTCCGGCACACACTTCTGCGCGAGGCGCCGGGGGTCGATGATTTTCCGCAGGGACGGGGGTCGGCGAATGAGAAGTAACGAACGAAGAGGAAAAAATTGTTGTACAGCTTCAGCCGACCGGTGAAAAGTGCCGCGCCCGCAAGTCAAATTTGATCGGCAAACAGCCAATGTTGTCCATTTATTTTCTTTTTTTTTTGTAACTTTCGCATTGCCGATCGCGCACGACGGCGGCGGCGTCTTTGATGTTTGGCTCTCGATTCTTCTTTGTTGGAGGCACCTCGTGCACTCTCCGTGTGTGTACACCTCTAATAACGTTATGAAAGCGCTCCCGAAAAAAAGGCACTCAGGGCTCGGTCTGATGTTGCAGACAATCGAGTTAGGCGCGTCGGCCGCTTTTCGGAACCCGTAACGGGTGCACCGCGAAACGCCGACGTATAATTAAGCGAGACGTTCGGTGTATCTTGTTGCGTTTTTCCAGTCGCAAAAAGCGATATAAGCAGCGCCGAGTTCTTTTCTGATAATGTCATCGAAGGCCACAAGTTTAAGGCGGGCGTTATCGCCACGCGCTGTCACCTTGATCCGGGATACGTCGAAACGCATTCTTATCTTATCGGGGGCGCTATGGAGGAAAAAAATGGCGCTCGATAGGCTCGCACACTTCTTCAATGGCGAGATAAAAAAGCGCGTGTTTGTATCGATGCACGCGCGGCTTGCGAAAAATCTGCGCAAACAACTTTTATAATCGAAAATTTTCCGACACTTATCTGAGGACGAGCGGAAAAAATTTTGCACAATGAGATGAAATTTAGAGTCTGGTCCCTTCACATGTTTGCACTTTGTTATCTTAATTATCAAATTTTACGTTTGCTTTTGGAATTCTGTATTGTTATTTAAACAAGCTTGGCAATGATTTTTGAAAAAATAGGAATAAAAGAAAAAAAATTGTGTATTATATAAGTAGAAATTATAGAGTTTTACTATATTTTTTAAAATATTGTTAGTTGTAATTCTTTTTATTAAGAATCAATAAATTGAAGATACAATTATCAGTCATCGTTCTATATTCAATCTTAGTACTCAATGACATACTAAAGATTTTAATAATCATCTCGACTCTTGTGCAGACTTAAACACTTTATACTGAACAAAAAATTTTTGTAATTCATGCAGTTTTACATCGTTTTCGTAATTCTCATTTTACAGAATTTAACGCATTCAATTAATTGTTTAAAATCGTGAATCCTCCAAACAACAAAACTACACGCCCCAAACATACAAAATCCACCCGCGCAAGAGTGAAACAAATGCAAAAGCTCGATGACCATCATCTCGCCGTGCAAACGCAAAACCAACATCTGCGTCTCTGAAAAGATAAAAAAAATGGAAAAACAATCGCATCCCTCGATCACGTTCCAAAGCGCGTAGGCTCGCAAGGCCTCCGCAGGTCCGCTCGGTCGCGTCCCTCACGTGCGCCGCAAAGTGAATGTCGAAACTGGCAGTCGGCGGCGGCGCGGAGAGCGCGCGATTGCATCACGTCACTGTCTGCGCTCGGGCGTGCATTACATCTCTCCGCGCGCTCACGTACGCCCAGATTGGCTCCTATTGACACAGGCAGCCTCGCCTCGGCGTCGCGGCCCCGCAAGGTACAGTCCGGAAAAATGCGAGCGACGCGAGGCCCTCGGACCTCGAGAGCCTCCTGCCTTTTCTTTTCTTTCTTTTTTTCTTTTTTTTACCGATGGACGGGAGGATCGATCGTCGTGCGCTAATTGTCCGCGTCGTAGTCAGGCACGCCGGGGCTCCTTGGGATGCTTCAAATTTTAACTTTTCGCTGAGGTTTGACGCGAGCCTTTTCGCTGATCGGTTGGTTTGTTTTGGGTCTGTTGCGGATTGTTGACTGATGGCTTCGCCGATATTTGAGTAAAACAGTCTCCTTTGCTCGAGCGACCGGTTTCTTTGAAGTTCCTTTGGAACTTAGCTGTACGCTTGGATTTCTTTTGAATTTTTTGGTAGTTTCGTGCAGTGACTGTAATGTACGATTGATAGGTATCATTTTAACACTTTTTTTTTAAGACAAATTCTTGTTTTTATTTGACCTAAGAGATATAAATGATAAGAAACACAAAGGCTTAATAAATATTTTATATATTTTCTTTTGCAAATATAAGAATAGAAGTATTTACTTGTAACCTGTTGCTGCGAGTACTATGATTACAGTGATTACCGTAATTATTTCCATTTATGCTACTTTCATAAATAAATCAATGAAGCTTTTGTCTAAAAAAATTTCAGTCTAGTAAAGCTTCTCGAACTTAGTGAGAAATTTATTATTTTATGAGACAGAATTATAACGAATAAACTCGTTTCAATTAAATAAACGCAAAGTTACCATGCAATTGCAATAGTTTTCCCCATAAATTTCTAAAATCACCGAAACGCCTAATCGGCAGCATTTCCGACCTCGTCCTACTAATTGACAAAACAAGCTCAGTGTACTGCGAAAAATAAGAATGTGCATAGGGCCGAGGGGAAACGGGAGAGGGAGGGCGGGCGTAGTTTTCTCGCCGAGACTTCAAAGTGACAATTACGGGGCTGTCAATGCGTCGAGAGTCGCTCTATCGGCCGATACCTGCGATAATTAAAGGACAGCGACGGAATGATTAATGGGGGGTGGTGGCCAGGCCGGCGCGGAGAAAGGATTGCGCGTTTGAAGAGGTGTGCGCGGCATCGCTCGCGCGATATCGCGATGGATTAGCGAGCCGACGCGGCCGGCTGAATCACAAAGCGAGCGCCGAAATAGAAAACGCCCGATTAACAGGATTCCATCGATCTCTCGCCCGGCCATGTGCACGACGCGCCTCTCTTTTAGCTCCGAGGGAGTGAAAAATCACTTTGACCGATTATCGCATAAATATTGTTCGAATTATTATTTTACGCGGATTAAGGGGATATAATTCACAACGTCAATGGAGCATAATGCAGGTAAAAGTTTAATCGGAGTTTAAATTGATATTAAATAACAGAGGAAGTTATAATAATCACTTTAATAGCGATTAAATACGCACGTTTTACACGCTTAAATTTTTCACAAAAAAAAACCCGTTTCCAAATTTTCTTTGTTTTATACAGCTGTAATTTATAAAAACATTCCATAGTATTTTAAAAGATCAACTATCGTATTTTTAGAGTGAATATTACCTCACTATTTGTGAATACTACCACAAAGCGACTGAATTTTTCGCCTCGATAAAGCGATTTCCGCTCTTTTTCAGATTTATGTGCGAGGCTCGAAAATACAAAAAAAAAAAGCCGCACCTCGAACATTAATTCGCCGTGGCTGCCGTAAAATAAAAAAAAAAGCTCTAAGTGAAGTACGGACGCGAACTGGACGGACGAGTACAACATTCACAATTGCTCCCGCTCGCTCGGCTTTCGTATACGCGCGCTTGTATTTTTACCCAATGTCACACACTCGCTCCGTTGGGTTATTTATTCGAGCGCGCAGCCGGAACCGGCGTGCGCGTCGCTCTCTCGCTTTAAATAATGCGCTTATTAAAAAGAAAAGGCTAATAAGCGTCTCCGCGGCGGCGCGAGGTTGACAAGCCGCCAAGAAGCCTTCTTTCTCTCTCTTTCTGACTCTCGTCGGCAAAAGTGAGAAAGGCATCGCCGCGAGAAACTCTTAAAGGCGCACACCCCGCGAGGAGTCGCGCGCGGATACATAGAAATACAATGAGCCGACATTGTTTGAAAATACGCGCCGTAAATTTCGCCGGGCACTAGCCGAAGTGGACGTCCGCGCGCGTATTTTTGCGGCCGCGGGCAGGCCGCGCGCTTATTTTTGGCGCCGATATAGGCTTCCCTGCCCTCCCCGCTAGTACGCAGTTGAAAATCTCGCAGAGTTCTAAATGCGAAGCGCGCGAAAAACGCCGGCTGTCCTAAAAAGCGCCGGTAATTTATGCGTCTGCGCACCGCCGGTTTAACGCCGACTCTATTATCCCGCACTGTTCCTCCTCGTATTCCTCCTAATAATAAGAGACGACGGCACTGAACGAAAATCGCGGTCGTCCCTTTACGTTTTTTTTTTTTTTTTTTTTATCTTCTACTCGCGAGTTCGATCGCTAAATCGCAAGAGGCGATAGCTGCGGTACGGAGAAGAGGTGCAGGCGAAAAAGGCCAAGACTTTCTGGCGCAGCTGTACCGCAGACGGCGGGCTCTCTCTATCTCTCTCTGCAGCCTCGCGTTTTTCTAGCGCGGGCAGTTTTTCTATTAAGCTTCATTTGTTTCTTTCATTGCGTAATGCGCGCTGCTGCACTCGCACCGGACGCTCCGCTCATCATCGTCCTACAGCCGCCTCGCTCCCGTTGAAATTCTTAATCCGGACGTCTCTCGCTCCGTCTCTCTCGACGGCCCTCTCGCTCGCGCTGTCTCGCGCACACGCGCGTTTCAGTGCGTATGCTCCCGCGAGGCCCCCAAGGCCTGTCCTCCTCCTCCTTCTCTCGACGAGCGAAGAAAGAAATTCCGCCGGGATTTCGTTATTTACCTTTGATCCCTCTTTTTCGCTCGCTACTTCCTTTCTTTTTTTAATCTGGCCTGGAGGTCGAGGAGAGTAGCATCGCCTCCGAGAGACGCGAGAGTCATATCTTTTTTATTTTCGATTATTTTTTTTCTTTTTTTTTTTTTTAAATGATCAGTGCAGATGAGGATTTAAGTCGCGGGACATTAACGCGCGCGTCGGAGGAATTGATCGCGGCGAGCTTAGCACGGACAAAAACCCCGTGGCGTCGTTTGCCGCTTCGCCGCCAGGCGTCACCTCGGCACGGGCTGCCCTCGCTCGCGCGCCGTTCATTCTGCGAGGGGTTGAAACCGGACCGCCAGAAGAGAACGCTACACCCGTGCAGCTATCGATCAGTTCGTTAACGAGACTTTGCGAGGAATTTTCGAATGATTAATTTTATTTTGCTCAATTTCGAAAATAAAAGGGAAATAACGTAGGGAAATCATACTTTTTGCAGCATAAACATAAAAAAGCAACGAAATAAAAATAAATGTAATTCAAGAAGATTTTGATAATATTTCTTGTATTACGAACGTATTATAAAAATAACGTGAATTACGCGCACATTTAACAGCCGTTTAATGCCCAATTACACGCGTACACTTATCATATTCTCGCAATTACGCAAAAATAAATTACTCGCGCCGGGCGATAAAAAAGGGGTGGTTGCACCGGCTCAACGGAAAAATCCGTCGTATCGATGGCATCGAGGCCGCTTAATCACCATAATTTATTCGCCCGATTAAAATTTCATCGCATCTCTCTCGGTGCCATTACAAATTACGGGTTGCGCCGGTTACTCGGTGCGTGCGCGAATAAATTTTGCGCGG
This sequence comes from Sycophila texana, assembly GCA_035582955.1. Taxonomy (NCBI): domain Eukaryota; kingdom Metazoa; phylum Arthropoda; class Insecta; order Hymenoptera; family Eurytomidae; genus Sycophila; species Sycophila texana. The sequence continues at coordinate 18,076,177 of JAWWEN010000048.1, read as the reverse complement.
GCGGCATATAAGAGGGAAAGGGGGAGGGGGTGAGAGGAAAGAGCGAAAGGCCCGGGCGCAAGGTGCGCACTTGCGTGCACTCGCACTTTTCGGGAGGAGGCAAGAGCCGAGCGAGGGAGCCTCTCCACCCGCGCCCGAAGACAAATGCCTTCCTACGCGCGGGCCGCGGCTCTCTATCTCGGCGGCGCATCGCTCGCGCGCGCAGTCCAGCTGCCGATCGGCCACACCGGCCGGCTGCGAGGGCCAACATACGCAGGAAAACGTGCGAAACTCGCCGCTCGAGCATCTCCGTCATTCCGTCCGTTTCCTCCAATTTTACTACTTAGTTTCCTTATAAATGTAAAACAGTTTGTTTAATAGAAAAAAAAGGAACTTTCATCACCGTTAGTAGATAGTAAGATTTAAGTCGAGATGAGGTCAGAAAAAAGGGCAAAAGTCGCCGCTCGAGTATCTCCGTCATTTCGTCCGTTGCCTCCAATTTTACTACTTAGTTTTCTTATAAATGCAAAAAAGTTTATTTAAAAAAAAAAGAATTTCTATCACCGCTATAGTAGGTACAGAAAAAAGTGCAAAACTCACCGTTCGAACAACTCTGTCATTCCGCCCGCTTCCTCCAATTTTACTACTTATAGTTTCATTATAATTCCAAAAAAGTTTGTTTAAAAAAAATAACTTCTTTCACCGCTAGTAGAGAGTAGGATGTAAGACGAGATCTGAGGTACAGAAAAAAGTACAAATCTCGCCGCTCGAGCATCTTCGTCATTCTGTCCGTTTCCTCCAATTTTACTACTTAGTTTCCTTATAAATATAAAACTGTTTAAAAGAAAAGAAAGGAACTTTCATCCCCGTTAGTAGATATAGTAAGATTTAAGTCGAGATGAAGTCAGAAAAAAGGGCAAAAGTCGCCGCTCGAGCATCTCCGTCATTCCGTCCGTTTCCTCCAATTTTACTACTTAGTTTTCTTATAAATGCAAAAAAGTTTGTTTAAAAAGAAAAAAATTATTTTTGTCACCGCTAGTAGGTACAGAAAAAAGTGCAAAACTCGCCGTTCGAACAACTCTGTAATTCCGCCCGCTTCCTCCAATTTTACTACTTAGTTTCATTATAATACCAAAAAGTTTGTTAAAAAAAAAGGATTTCTGTGACTGCTAGTAGATAGTAGGATTTAAGACGAGATGAGGTACAGTAAAAGTGCAAAACTCACAGCTAGAGCATCTGACAATTTGACAACTTATTTTCCTTAAAAGTCAAGAAAAAATTTGTTTAAAAAACAGAAAAAGATTTTTGTCACCGCTAGTAGATAGTAGGGCGTAAAAATAATCGTGGCACAAATAATCGTGCAAAATCCACCGCTCGTTCCACCCGTCTCCACCTACTTGATTACTTATACTTTACTTATAAACAAAAAATGTTTCCATCACCCTCTAGAAGATAATAGGACATAAGATGAGAAGAGGCAGTTTAAGGATTTTCGGGAAAAGTTTTCCGGGGTAGGATACAGTCAGAGTCAAAGTACAGCAGCGAGCGTCGTCTATATATTTTCCTAGGCGAGAGCAAGTAGTTCGAGTGGCTATTCGATCGGCCGGGACTCGGTCGCGTGCTGCGGAGCGGCGGGTCGACATCCGCTCGCTTTCCAACCGCCGGCGAAAAGTCCACCGGGCACCTGTTTTTTCCTTTCCAACCCGTTCATTTGTAATTTAAAGCGGGGCTCGATTACCGCGTCGATGCGCTCGGCGGGGGCGGAAGTGCAGCCTGCGTGCGGTCGCGGGCCTCATCTCCTTGCGACGGGCGGAGGGAGAGCGAGCGAGCGGGAGCTGCACCTCCTTACCCTTTGATTGACGGCTCTCCGTCTCGTTCCCTCCCAGTCGGTCAGTCGGCGCCGCTCCCGATCACACGATAACTCCCTCGCGTACGTACGCTGCCGCAACGAGGGCGAGCGCCTCGCACGTGCAATTTGCTCGGAACAGCCCCTCACCTTCCTTCGTTAACTGTCGCAATTGTTTAACCGTTGTTCCTCTGCTTATGGCTCTTGATAAATAATTTTGATCCGGTTTATAATTATTTATAGTTAAAATTTACTAGTTTGATTATTCGTGAAAACACCTGGGCGCGTGGATTATGCATAATAAATTTCCAATTTTTTTTTTTTATTTAAGGAAATGTTAAGATTCCAAATGTTTTTTTAAACTTTAATAGAGTGAAGATTTTCAGAATTCTGAAGGAAACTTTTTCATTATAAGTTTTAATAAAGTGAAAAATTTCATAAATAAAAGAATTAAAGATAAAGAAAATAAAAATCTTTTAAAGTAGTTGCAGCGGCATTGTTCTATTTTTAAAGCCAAGTAGGCGAAAATCAATTAAAAACAATCTCTATTATTATTTTCATAAGCACTCGAGCAGCGCCAGTCCTTCCCCACTTGTCTATTCATAAAATTCTATGGGCTTAAAAATACATCGACTTTTACACGCGCCTCACCAACAACCCCTTCGTCCTCCTCGCTAACTAAGTCACCGTTCACTGAGCTCGGTCCCCGAAAAAAAGAAGAGGAGAGAAAATCAACGCGCCCGACGACAAAGGAGAAAAGAACACCGCCAGCACGAAAAATACGAAAGAGAGAGAAAGAGAGGATCGGTCGGCACTCGATGGAAGCGAGGCACGCGCGCTCCTGAATAGAGACCCTGCACTTACATCATACGCGGCGACTTTTTTCCCCGTCGAGCCGCTCATTGGCCAAATTTTTTTTCTCGCCCGGCGGCGCCACCCCCGCCAGCGCGCGCAGTGTCGCCCTTATCTTGTCCGGCGTTGGTCCGGCCACGGCGACGCAAAAAAAAAGGAGGCGATCCGACGGGGGGAGAAAAAAGTCGGGGAGGAGCGCGCCGCGAAAAAAAGCCCGATGGGCAGTCCTCTCGCCCCCACCAGCCAAGTCCGCGCACACGTGGCGCGCGTGCACGTGGAAAAAAATCGGCCGAGCGGTGGGGGCGCGCGGAAAAAAGTCGTGCGAACCCCCTGCGCGCGCGCGAAAATTCAAAGGGGCGCCGCGGAGTGGGGAGAGACGTCGCCAAGGGTGGAGAAAGAAGGGGGGGTGCGCGAGCTCTCTTTCGAGGGAGGACGCGGGCGTGGGGGGAGCGGACGTTAGGAGCCGCCGAGCGCTTGGAGGGGGCGGCGGAAGGAGAGGCGAGCGCCAAGGCGAATACATCGGGGGTTGCGAGGAGGCTCCGAGCGCGTCCCTCTCCGCGTCCTTCCTCCCCCGGACCCCTCGGCCTGTGCGTAAGATGACCGCGGCGAGTCGCTCCGGCCTCGGCAGGAACTCGGCCGGTGCGCACCCCCTCCTCGGACGCGGCCACCGAATGACCGGCGTTCCTTAAATTACGCCCGCGTGCACCGAGCGACCGAGGCGATCTTCTCCCTTACGCTAATTGTCATTGTATACGCCGATTGCGTTTATGTTTATCGGCCTCGCAAGAGGAATACGTAATGGGGACCTGCTGTTTCTCTCTTTCATTAGAAAATTATAGTACGTGTTTTTCTTTTTTTCTCTTTCTGATTTTTTAAAGTCTATTCTTTTAATTATTTATTTGTATTTGTATTTATTGAACCAGAAAAAATTTACATGGAGTAAATCCTATAGAAGGTAAACGAAGTTACCTGTACATAGGCTGGCACAGTAGACTTAAAAACTAAACTTACATCTAAACTAAAAGCTAAAAGAAATACAAATACAATAAATTGTTAAACGATCTTTTATTCCTTCGTCCATTTTAATTTATGACTCCGAATTCATTTTTATACCGGATGGTCCGTCATATTTACTCTTATTTCGATGGTAGTAATTAAATCTCACAATCTCTTTTTTTTTCAACCAACGCATAAAAAGAGTCTTTCAATTAAAGTACTATTATTCCCTTTGTAAGAGAATTAAATTATCGTAGCGCCGAGCTCGAATGGCGGTTCGCACGCGAGCATATGCAAAATTCACTTGCCCAGGCCCTCGCCCACTGCCTCTCTCTCTTTCTCTCGCCAGTCGGTGACGAATCATAGCAGGCACTTTTTTCTCGGAGCGCGCACCGAGGGGGAAAGAAATTGCACATGGGGGCGAAAAAAGAAAACACTATTGAGTTAGCGCGCAGTAGTTCTCCCCCCCTCGGGCTAGCAGTTAGTCACGCATGTGTTCGCCCGGTCGCGGTGGCCATTTTTAAAAGAAGGGCCCCCTCTTCTTTTTTAATAAAACTTGGGTGTACACCCCCTTACGTGCCGCGCCGCCGACGCCGGAGCCCTTCGCTGCACTTTTTTCCCGCAGCCCAGTAGTAGTCGCGCCTACCGATTCGCATCGAACGCCACGCGCGCCCGGTACCTCGTGAGAATTCGAGCCTTCTTTCCCGTTAAAAACCAAAAAAGTTCGTATCGTCGCAATTCCAGAGAACCGCGAATCCAGATTCCCCGTAGAATCAGCTGGTTGCACCGAGTGACGGAAGAAAAAGTTTCGCGCCAACCCAGTACGGTGTCCAAGTGTACACCAGAGGAATTACCGGCGGTGGTCCTCGATCGCGACTGGTCGCAAAAGGTAAACAAGGAAAATGCGCGGAGACGCGTCGCGAGTGGCCAGTGTCGTCCGGCCGAGCGGGGCGAAGGAGCCGACCGCAGAAAAGAGCCGCTCTCGCTCGTCAGGGGCGAGAGAGGGCAGTCGGGCGAAAGGAGGCCTCGAGGGGAAAAGGCGGCGGGCGACGGTAGGAAAAGGAAGGATCGCCGGCGTAGGGGAGCTCTTCTTATACGGCGGGCGCTCCTTCCGCGCCGACGCACGCCCCCACCCCGCGGCGGCGCGACTCCGAGATCTTACCCCGTCGGAGGCTACGGCCACCCTCTTTCCTCGGCGCGCCCCCCACCCTCGAGCCAGCGCCGTCGGCGGCGGGTGCGCGCGCGAGAAAAGGCAGCCGCGCGCCGCTCCCGGAGTGGGAGCCCCGGAGGGTGGCGCGGGGGCGGCAGGGGCGCAAAAGTCCGGTCCGGCGGGCCGCCTTCAGTTTTTAGCGTCTCCCTCGGCGCGAGGGCTACGCTGGCCGGTGCTCCGCAGCAGCCCCGGCTCGCGCCTCGGACAGATCCTCGCTCGGCAGCAGCGGCGCCGGCCGCAGTCGCGGGGCCCCGGGGGCCGGCGGCCTCCTCGCGGCCTTGCGGGCCGCGTCTTCTCCAGCTAAGAGGACGCGCGACGGGGGGCGCGGCGGCGCGAGAAAAGGGAGACCCCTTCGGCGGCGGCAGCGCCGTAAGACAGCGGCGGCGGTGGCGGCGGCGGCCACGGCCGTCGTGGTGAGGGAGGACGGCGGCGGTGGCGGCGGCGGCGCGGCGGCTCGGGGCAGAAATTTCGCGACCGCGCATCACCTAAGACAACGCCCCTACCCGACACCCCCCGGGTTCTTTAAGGCAGCGCGCGGCGGCACGGCACAGCGGCGGTGGCGGCGGCGCCGCCGAGAAGGGGGTGGCTTTTAGTCAGAGACGCACGCGGTCTGAGACGCGCCGCGCCACCACCGCCGCGCTCGCTCGCACACACCACCACACGCACCACCGCGCCACTTTCTCTCGCTCCGTCTCGCTCGCTCTCTTTCTCCTCGCCGTGCCCGCTCTCCACGGAGAAGGACTTAGAGCGTTTCTCGCGAGCCGCGGAGCCTGCCGGAGTCAGTTCGCTTCCTTCGCCCGCTAAGGACTCGGGGAACGCCGACGGCCCGAGAAGAGGGAAAAGGACTCCTCTTTTCTCTCTCTCTCTCTCTTTCCCTCTCTCTCTCTCTCTCTCTCCCTCTCACCCCCCTTTGAGCGTCTCCGTCTCCGTCTACACGACGTCGTCGTCGCCGTCGTAGTCGTCGTCGTCGTCGTCTTCGACCGCGAGTGCTGGCACAGTCGTGTCTTGGCGCTCGTACCCTTGAGCACGCACGCAAGACGCAGCGCTCACCCGCCGGTGTGTGTTTCCCTTCGCTAAGCAGCCGAGGCACTTCGCGAATGTTTCAACGGACTATGAGCTCGCTGGATGCGACCACTTGGACTTACGACTTTTCGCCGAACGAGTCGCCCGAGACTCGCCACTAGCGAGCCTTGGTGATTTTGCCAGCTTTTACCCAATTTTTCTGGATTTTGAACCGAGGGCTTCGAGGACTGCACTTGGGATTTTTACAAATTTCGCCGGAGTTGAGGCGGCACTTTCGACTTGGCCAGTCCCTCGCCTGGATGGGACTTTGCCGAATTTCAACGACAGTCAGCTGCTACCGTCCTCGGGGGTCGGCGAATTTACGTCGTTTTCGCCGACTGGTCTCCGCTGCCGATGCCACTTGCGACATCCTCGGCAACGACCTCCGACGATTTTTCGGCAGTTTGGAGATTTTTCGACGTGTCGACGGAGACACCTGCCGCGACGCGAGCAGCGTGACGCCGGTTACAGTGAATGATGAATCAGTGACTCTGTGACACTTCGGATGGGTGTTCGTCCTCACGAGGGCGGTATCAGCTGCGACTGAGAAACTATTCCAAGTGCAGTTTTCGCAAGTTTTGTGAGGTTCGCAAGACCAGCAGCAACGACGAGACAAGTGAACAAGTGTCATTCGAGTTTTCGAATTTTTTTTTTTTTTTCATCTTTTTTTTCAAGTGCGCGAGTTCACTGTTGTCATTGCTTCCGGTTCTCGCACCTGACGATACGATTTTATCCACTTTCGGTTAAGCACCCCAACAGCCACTCTCTTTTACCCCCCTCTACACTACACGACTGACACATGCCCGTGAGCGCATCAGCGGTAAAGTCGGTGCACCGGCGAGATCGCACATCCGAGATAGATATCAGTCCGTGTCGGATCTTAACATCTCGATCCTCGCGATCGCAATGCTTTCGAGTACAAGGAGCACGTTTTCTTCGGACAATCATAAAAAAAATTTTTATCGTCAACCTACGATGAGGAATTAGATTTTTTTTCGACTTAAAAAAAATTTTACTCTCACTTGCATCTACAATAATCTTGTTAAAACAGCAAAATTTTTTTTATAGCCACTTGCAAATGATTCAAACAATAATTTCTATAAAATTACTAAAATATTTTTAAAAAATTGCGCCGAAATTAAGTCATTTTTAAAGCGAGATAAAAAGGTTGTATTGAGTCCTCAGTCCGACGGTCGCAAGCGCGGCAGTGTAACACGTGGCAGCAATTCACATTTTTTTCAGGCTGTTCTTTCAAATTCAGCGTCATTGTGCGCGACGTGACAGCCCGCGTTTCTTGCCTCTCGCGATCGTCGCGCGCGAAACAACATCTCATTTCCTACACGAGTGTCAGCGTTTTTTCCGCTCGCCGCGAGGCGCCCTTTTTTTCTCGACCACCGTGGGATGACGTGTGACTCTTTCTCGGCGCGCGCGACACTAACTTCGCGGAAATTGCCCGCGAAATAAAAGGCTGCTTTTTCTCGATGCACCCGTGCCGAGGAGGGAGGAAAAAAAAATAGATTGTCCGCCGGGCAAACTGTTGCTCGGTCCTCGGGGCGAGGGAAAAATTCAGTGGCTTCGATCGACGAGTGCAACTCGCCGGTGCTACGGATTTTACTCGGACGATGTATTTTTTGTCGAGGCCAACTCGATCGGAATAATTTTTATCAGTCGCGTGGTTAATGCTTACTCGTTGATCATGACAGCATCGGTGAAACATTATACTCCTTTTTTACACAACACACTTCTTGATCATTTTGCATGACATGATTTATTTCTCATTTCTTTAAGTATTTAGTAAATTAACTTACATTTTAATATTAAGTGATAAATAATATAATTTTTTTTTTTAATTTTACTTTATTTAAATGAAAAAAATATTTGTTTCTTGTGTGACACGACATGATTTATTTCTCGTTTCTTAAAGTATTCAGTAATTCAATTGACATTTTAATTTTACGTGATAAATAATATAATTTTTTTTTAATTTTATTTTATTTAAACGAAAAAAATATTTGTTTCTTGTGTGACACGACATGATTTATTTTTCATTTCTTGACGCATTTAGTAAATCGAATGACATTTTAATTTTATGTGATAAATAATATAATTTCTTTTTTTACAATTTCTTTTACTTACGAAAAAAAAAGGCAACGAAAAAAAATGTTTGTTTCTTGTGTGATTGCAGCTTCGAGCGGGAGACGCGTTACAGCGAGTTATTCCCGCGCAGGAGAGGAAGACTGGACGAAGCGGAAAAAGCAGAATAAGACAAGTAAGAAGAATTCGAGCACAAGAGCGGAAGAGAATAGGAAGAATAACGGTTAGAAGCGGGGTAGCAAACCGAGTACTTCGGAGTAGTCAGAGTACGAGTGAGAGTGGAGGAGACATCGAGGTCGAGGAAGAAAATCGCGAGAAGGTGGAAAGGTACGAGCGAGAGACCTCGAGGCAGCAAGAGAGGAGGAAGATCAGAAGGAAAAAGAGGAAGAGGAAGAGTGATAAAAGAGGAATCGAGTGAAGAAGAATAATCGAGACCCCGCGCCGCATACATATATATTTCAGTGTGTTCAACAAACGAGTGTACCTAAGTGCAATATTAATTAAACGATAGTAAAAAAAGCTACTACCATCGACGATCGGTACGACGCGGTTAATCGATAATTGATTAAAAAAGTAAATAAATAAATAAAAAAAGCTGAAACCTCTTCAAGATTAATACTAGAGTCGCATTTTCCACGAGACGGAGTTTTTTTCGCGGGACTTTGGGGACGCGTACACCGAGGAAGGAGTGTTTACCGAGGAATCCAGGAGCATCCAAAGGGGACGGACGCTCTCGTTTCGCTGAACAATACTCACCGAATAGACTTTGACTTGATAAAGTCGCAGCACAAGACATTGCAACAATACACACACGAACCATCACACACATAAAAAAAGGGGCTTAAAATACTCAGGGCAACACGAAACGAGCAGCGATTTTTTCGTCCGCGCTAACGGATCCGGGAGTTCTTCGAAGATAAATCACCAAATAACGAGAACGAGACAAGCCGAAGAGGCTCCTTCAGCGGATCGACCAAACCCAATATAAGCGTCAAAGTGTCCACGAAACTCCATCTCGTTCACACCGTCCGGGCTGGGCAATCCTGAATTTAACCTGAACTTAAGTGTACGTATAGAGTATAAGTAGATAGAAGAAAGAAAAAAAAATAAGGCTGTCCTCCGTCGAGTGCGAGGACATCCAATCGAAAGGGCGCGCATGATAACACTCACACAAGAAAAACACACACCGGACAATCTTGAGACGACAGGACAGGACGTTCCACAAGACTTGTACATAATATTAAGGACGGACGAAGGTAAGGACGAGAAGAGAAGACTATTAGGGGGAATAAGTGATAAGAGAAGGAGACGAAAGGAAGAAGAGAAGCAGCCGAGTAAGCAGCCAAGATCAAGCTCAAGGACCCGAGCGATTGGGATCATCTAAATCGAGCTTTGATGAGCCTGACGGACTCGATCAGTCGGCCGAGCGTGACAGCGGCGCAGCCGGTAAACTGACGCCGTTGGGGACGCCTTCGTCGTAGGTCGAAGCCGCAGCTGACATCCACCGCTCGACCACGACGTTAGGCGAGTGACGGCGGCGAACGCGGAGGTGCGCCCGTCGTCGAGCTGCTTACCGAAAGGAGTGCCAAAAAGCGAGCAAGCTGCGCCGGAAGGGGGTAGCCCGGGCTTCTCGCGAAGGCCTCAAGATTTCGGACGCGACGGCGGCCCTGGACCTGCGCGCCCAGTCGCAAGCCCAATCGGAATTTGGCCTGGAGCAGCAGCCGCAGCAGCAGCAACACCATCACCATCAGCCGCAGAATCCAGACCCGGCGCAAAATCCACCCGAGGTCCGCCCTCATCCGCCCTATCATCAGCATCAGCATCTTCAGCACCATCCCCAGCATCATCCGGGGAACCACCATCACTCTGGCGATTCGGGGGGTGGGATAGAAGGAGGAGGGGGCGGTGGAGAAAGTGGTGGTGCTGGTGGTGGAGGTGGAGGAGGCAACGTCGCGGCCATCGCGGCCAGGACCGCGAAAATCCCCAACAACGAGGAGGACGAGGACATTACCGAGCGGGAGGAAGACGAAGAGGACGAGGAGCCGAGCTCGCCCGAGGCAGATCTCGCGCCAGAGCCGGAGCCCATGGAGGTCCAAGCTTCGGCAGTTTCCGCCGCGGCGGCGAACCTCCATGCTCTGCGTCAGCACGTATTTAAAATGTCAGATTACTGGCAGCAGCCCCAGCGAGGACCGCCTCAGCACTCGCCCGGGATGCAGCACAGTCCGCTGCAGCAGAACGCGCAGCAACAGCAGCAGCAGCAGCAACAACAACAGCAGCAACCACAAAATCAGCACAACCAACAGAACGCCATGCACAGTCCACTGGGCCAGCAGCAGCAGCAGCAGCCTAACGCTGCTCAGGTGCAGCACAACGCCAACGGCGGACTCTCGCAGAGCACCGCCTCGCAGTTGCAGCAACAACAGCAGCAGCAGCAGCAGCAGCAGCAACAGCAGCAGCAACAACAACAACAGCAGCAGCAGCAGCAGCAGCACGCAATGTCAATGGCACAGGGTTCTCAGGGAGCACAGCATCAGTCTTCCCCGGCGCCAACGACGCCTTCGCCGCAGGCCGAACACCAGAACGCCATCGCCTCCAGCATGGCGCAAAGCCTGCACAACCTCGCCCAGGCTCAGGCTCAAGCGCAGGCCCAGCAGTCGATGTCGCAGGCCCCGAGTCCGTCCCTCGCGGTCCAGGCCGTGCAGCAGGCGCTGAATCAAAATCTGGGCCAGGCCCTCACGCAGGCCCTCACCCAGAACATGCAGCAGAACCTCGGCCAGACGCTCCAGCACAATCTGGCCCAGAGCCTGACGCCCAATCTGTCGCCGCAGCAGCAGCAGCAGCTGCTGAACCAGCCGCAGAACCTGAGCCAGGCGAGCCAGAGCCTGCAGCAGAACATGCAGAACCAGGCGCAGAATCTCACGCAGAATCTGGCCCAGCAGGCGCAGAACCTCAGTCAAAATCTCAGCCAGCAGTCGATGCAGCAGCAGGCCCAGAATCTCACGCAGAATCTGGCCCAGCAGGCACAGAATCTCACGCAGAACCTGCAGCAGCAGGCGCTCAACATGGCCAACTCCATCAGTCAGAACGGGGGTCTGCCAGGCATGAACGTGCCCGGCAATCAACAGCAGAACCAACAGAACTCCATGCTGAGTCCTGGCGCTGGCAGCCAAGATTCCCACGACGCCGCGCTGACCGAGAAGCTGGTCAACGAGCTGCAGGTGAGTTTGACGATCTAATTCTCCCTTTATTTGCATAACTATCCACCCTCGATCGCACCTTAAAAAAAATTTTCCTCCCAATCTCTCATTCACTCGTGCATTATACATTTCTATCGCGGCGCATACTCAAAGCGCCACGCGAAAATTTCAGAGATTATTTATTTATTCGGAATTTACAAGCGGCGAAAAGTAAAGCACGGCGCGCATGCAAAATGCAAAGTATCGCGCGGGGCCGGGGTCAAGCGGCGGAGTAGCGCCCGACACGGTCGCCTCGGGATGCAAAGTATATAACCGCGTTTTCGCGATGCCGCGCGCTCGCATGTATCATTCTCTCTCTCGCGCGCGCGGCGCTCCGTGTAAGCAACACCGACGCACGCACACGCGGCCGCGAAATGCAGATACGTCTCCTCGCGGGGTTCTTGACCCGCGCAACACAGATAATGCGCTCGGGCGTGTGCGTGCCGCGCGCATACGTCATCCCGAGCTCGCCCGCTCGGGAAGATGTTTTACCGGGAAAATATATATATCGAAACGCGAGCGAGCGCGTGGCTTCGAGCATCTCTCGCTCGTAACTTCGAGCTCGCCCGTAAACGACACTTCGGAGAAAGTCATCCCGGCCTTTTTTTTTATCTTTCTTATCTACACGTCGATCTATTTATTTTCAGTTTCGATCGGCCTTACTTCGAAATTTCGCGCGTAAATTCGGTTTTCATCGCCGCGCAGTCCAAATGGACAAGTCAATTTGTTTTTGCGCTTCCAAACGAGACTTTGAAAGGAGCCGGAAGTGACTCGGCTAATCGCGACTTTCGACGAGAAAGCCAGCCGTGAAATGCTTAAGTCACATAGCATCTTTCTCCCTCCGGCTGCGTCGATGCCGGGTTAGAAGCTCGAGGGAGGAAGAGGAAGGGGGTACGGGGGGGATCCGTTGGCGCGAGCGCCGCGCAGCCCCGGAGTTCCAAACATAACTGATGGTCAAGATCAAAGACGAAGATCCCGACTAATGCGAGTCTCCTCTCTATCTGTCCCCCGCTTCTCCCCCACGTCGTCATCGTCGTCGTCGTCGTCGTCGTCGTCGTCGCTGCAGTCCCGAGCGGCCGGCCTCGTAGGAAACGCTACCGGCGGTGGCACGGCAGGAGGAGGAGGAGCCGGGACCGGCGCTGCCGGCGCCGGCGGAATGGGCAACATCACGCTCGAGGAATGCTGGACCACTCTGCAGCGAGTGAGTTGAACACCCAGCCCTTAGCCGGCATTCGGCCCGAACTCGTGCCACCCACCCACCCCCGCGGCTCTGTGTCCCCGATTTTCTGCCGTGTGCCAGTTACGCCGCCTGCAAGGCTTATGTCGACCTTTTTTTTTTGTTCGTTATAGCGGCGTTGGACGAATCACTGCTGGCGACAGCTTCCTTTGAATTTTAATTTCCTCGCCGAGAGTGTAATAATCCAACGTTGCGCGCCTTCTATCAGATTTCTTTTATATACGTTTTTCATCATTTGCGCAGCTTTTGCGATTTTTTTTTTTCGTTCAGTTCACTTATTTCACTGGCTTGCGTCATTCGTCATTTTGTTTGCTCCTCGTGCGTTATTTTTTTCACGTTTTTCTTTTGAAGACATTTTTTTAATCCACCAGCTTTGTCTAGATTGTATTTTTTTTGTTTCCTTTTTGGCCTTTAACGAGCCATTCATCGGTTTTCCATGCATGTCGCCTTGAATGTTGTCTGTTGTTAGTCGTCACTTGTGTACTTATCATTGTCACATTTATCAATAGATATTATATATGTGTATACAAAATGAAAATATATATATTATGTATATAAACGAAGCTTGAGGCTCGAGTCGAAATTGGTTGCAAAGCGTAGCCAAAAGAGAAGATGTCGTGACTTACGACGCGTCGTTGCGACTGGAGTTCTCCCATGAGCTTTGCCGGGGCACGTATAATATATCGAGGCCGCAGCCTCGCTCGACGTAATCGACGATCATAATTACGCGGGAGGCGTGTGCACCCGGAAAACATCCGGGCGTCGCTTCCTGTGGCGCAACGAATTTTACCGCAGATTTTTCGCTTCGTTTGCGTGTCGCACAATACCCATTCAGCTTCTTTTTTTTTTTAATTCATCGATTACTTAAGATGCCTTAAGCTAATTCTAAATAGGGTCTAATCAGCCTTCCCCAGTGACTACTTGCTGATCAAATTTTTCTTTTAATTTATATATCAAAGGATTTTTCTACTTTTAGTTGAAGTTTTGTTACTTATGTACCAAGGACTTTTGGCCTATTCAAATAAATAATTATTTATATTATTTAAAAATTGCGATAATAGACTTAATTTGATGCGTTCTATTTGCAATGCAGATCGTATCTCCTAATAAAGATTAGTGCGCGAGTAAACGATTAGATAAGGATGTAAGGAAAGGAATTCTTTGTTCTATTAGATTTTATTAGAAAAAAATTTCTTGCAGCCACGATCTTCAATGTTCCATATGAACAAATAAAGTATAATATTCACTGCTAATAAAAAAAAAAACAGAGTTTTTTATCAGAGAGTGAAAAAAAAATCAAGTTACCAAGATACACCAGCTAATCGATAAAATAGCTCAGCCGACCTTGCGCTCGCGAGGCATACATCCTTTTAATCGAGCGCATGCTTCTTGTAAAACTCTTAAACACCGGCGCTGCGACTTAAACGCGAGAATAAGCGGGCGCAATTGCCGGGCCATTAAAAAAGAAGTTTATCAATTTGGCAGGAAAAAGTTTCTCGCTCTCCGGGAGCCCGCGCGCGCCGGGAGTCCGTGCAAAAGAAAGCGTACCTAACGAACATTGAATTTCGTTTTATGAGTCTCGGGACGCGACGAGTTTTTCCCTCCCCCGCCGCCCCTCGCCTCTGTAAAAGTGCGCGAAAAGAAAGAGAAAAGTAAAGAAGCGCCGGGACGGCGTGCCAGAAAGCCGCCGCCGAGTGGGAAACTTTTAAATTCTCCTCCACCCGCCCCCGCCTACCCTCGAGTGGCTCGGGCGAACGAAGCAACAATTTGTTTCGTTAAGTAGCCGGCGCTCTTTTGTTTTTGCGGCTCCCTTTTATTTTTCGCGGCCGGAAAGAAGCCCCCGCTCTCCCCGGGAAAAGCAATGAGCTTAATATTGAAGCTGTGTCGGTTGCAATATCGCCTTCTGCCTTTCCGACTTTCTCTCTCTCTCTCTCTCTCTTTTTCTTTCTTTCTGTTTTTTTTTTTTTTTTTTAATTCTTTTTAACTCGCCTTTCGTGCTCTTTTAGACTTGTTCCTCGAGAGAACTTTTAGATCGATTTGCAGTTGCTTTTGTAAATTACGGATGCTCAGCATTTCCTTCTATTTGTAACAAAAAAAAATAGATAAAGGGTAGAAAAAGGTAAATATTAAAGTCAGTTAGAGCAGAGTGTACGGGTATTTCGGTAGGGTCAGATTGGGCACTTACGAGGGGAGGTGGCTCTTGAAAACACGATTTATCTTCAAAACCTGCTCGGCCGGAAGGAGGGTGCGAGCCTTTCGATGTGTGTGTCTTTTTTTCTCTCTTCCTACGCACTCGCATAGCTCTGATAAAAAAAAAAATTCACACGCGAATCGATGCCCCGAGGGACGCGTTACACAATATAATACAGCGTGAAATTGATGGAAGCGGGTTGCGGCGCGATAAAAATATCGAAGGACCCGGAGGGAGGGAAAAAGCGAATGTTTTAATTAAATCTGCGGGCGGAGAAACGCGCGGAGAAAACTTTGCCATCTCGTGCGCGAGCGCGTTTTTGCGCCATTTTCCCCACGAAACTTTCTCGCGGCAAAAGGAGGATAAGCGGCTTCTCTTTTCTTCTTTCCTTTTTTCTTTTTTTTTTACAAAAAAAAAGGCAAAAAGAATCTCACATTTGAAAATATACCTCACCGTCACCGCGTGAATTTTTACCCTTTGATTGTTCGCAATGTTTCGCTGCTGAAATTTTGTCGGAGAATCTCGCTTTTCCCCCTCTCTCTCTCTTTCACTCAAAGTTGCGGAAAAACTTGCCCCGCTGAAATAATTAAGTTAGGAGGAGAAAAACGGAAAAGCACGCCAGGCATTGAATGCAAGTTGCATTATGAGGGAAACTTATCCGAGCGAAATTGCGCTCAACTTTTACGTAAGCAAACTTTGA
This sequence comes from Sycophila texana, assembly GCA_035582955.1. Lineage (NCBI taxonomy): Eukaryota > Metazoa > Arthropoda > Insecta > Hymenoptera > Eurytomidae > Sycophila > Sycophila texana. The sequence continues at coordinate 18,060,774 of JAWWEN010000048.1, read as the reverse complement.
CACGTTAAAAAGGCGAGTCGCCGTGAAAAACGCGCTGCGCACTGAATGGACGAGAGATAAAAAAATTTCAACCTTTCTTTTTTTTTTTTTTTTTTTGATTTGTTGATCGAAATAGTCGCCACGTCAAGATTGATAAATATATGCATCCCATTAAAACGAGGCGGACGCGCGCAAAGCCATTGTGCATTAATTAAAAAGTTTGGCTAAAAATTAAAGTTAAATATCATCCCCTCAGTCGCTGCCGGTTGAAAATGAAGCTTCGATTCGCAATTAACGGCGACAATGCGATGCGTCGTTTAATCCAGATTTTTCGCGCCATTCAGCTTGAGCCACTGAGGAGCGAAAAAAAAAAGAGACACGACAGAAGCCAAATAATGAATTCAAAGGGCTGGAACGAGCGAACGTGAGAATCGCGAAAAAACGTGTTACCCAAACACGTCGTTCGTGGACTAATTTCCAAAACCAACTACCACGGCCGGTATATGAGGGAGTTTTTTTGCGTGCAAATTGAAATCCAATTATTTCGGCGCCTCGCGGGCATTATACCGTTCGCGGGCGCTCCTCTCTCGTCTCTCTTTTTTTTTGCCCATCCACGAACCCCCGGTGGAATTCAAATGAATTTTTTCGAGATTCACCCCGTGTGTCTTCATGGACCGGATCCAGTGACGCGAGCAGACCCATCACCCCTTTCCGCTTTACGCCACAACGCGCACTCATCGTCGGAATTTCCAGTCGCGCAGCCCCCACGCCGGGGACAAATACTTTTTTTCAGCTAATCGATTACGAGTTCATTAAGGGAATCGATGGAAGGCTCTATTTTGGAATGGAGTTGATACTAGATTCAAGATTCGCATTCCTGATGATTCCACTTTTATACGACGTTATTTTTATTCGGTTCTACAATTTTGATGGATTATGACGGGGATTAAGAAATCATTCATTCCTATGAAAAGTTAAGTCATTTTAAGTGAGTTTCAATCGCTATTGAGTAACTATTTTCAATTTTTACATGAATTATCGTTCAATTAATACATATTTTATTGTAGTTTGATTATTAATACATATTTTACTATGTAATTATTAATAAAAAAATGTTGTTTTCATGAGACAATGTTAAAATTAAGTATTATGTATACAAAAACTATAATTGTGACAATTTAATACAAATAATGATAAAGGTAGATAAAAAAGTAAAGATAAAGAATTGATATCGATTGTCATAACAAGCGATACTCCTCTCTAAGTATTCAATACAATAGTAAAAATCTAATTAACCTATCGAGTCCATTAATAAATTCGCAATACATTATGACTTATTAATACACTAAACCAGTCTTCGATTATACTGTAAATTCATCAGTAATCTAAATTTATGTAAATTTCATATTAAAGATATACTATTAACATCTTCGCAAGTGACAGCTAAACTATATAGATTATAATCTATCCACAGCAAAATATAATATTTAATTTGTTACTAAAAATAAATTTGATAAATTAATCCAAACAATTTATTAAAAAATACAATTAAAAATATTTACTGCTTGAATAAATTATTAATAAAAAGATTCATCTCGAAAATAATAATAACAGTTCAGTATCATGAAAAAAGAACGACATCCAAGGTGCATTCTCACAGCCTTTCATATCCAAAGCAAAAGGCGTCACTTTTTATTTTCCGCAAGAGCAGCCGCAAGATGCATCGCGGCCAAAATGATACTTTTCATCCCAGCGATGAATAAATTTTTCAGCACAAAAAAAAACGAAGAAGAAGAAGGAAGGCAAAGACAATGAGCGAGCGGGCCCTTTGTTTTCGAGGTAAATAAAGCGCAACGTATCGAGCGTAACTCGAAAATTTTTTTCTCATTCATCTCGCTCGCGCGCGCGAGTCACTTGCCAGCTGCTCTCCCTCTCGAGGAAGCCCCGGGAACCGGCTCGTCGATTGGGGCGCGCGCGCGGAAAAAAAAAACTTTTTCACGCGAAAAAAATTGTAGCCGAATTACGTATGCGCCCTCATTGTCTCACGGGGAGGCCTCCTTCACGAAAACTCCAACCCCTTTCTCTCGCGCTCCGCTTCTCGAGCTTTTTTTTATCTACGTCGCTCTCTCCTCTCCTTCCTGCGGCCTGTTTGCTCGGCGACGACGCGTAACGGTTCCCCAACGCGTAACCCCTCGCGCACTCTCTTGATTTATCAGAGTCGCCTTTCAGCGACTGGTGGCCGCGCGAGACGCGCTTTCGCATAGGAGACGCGGGAAACGTCTAGCGGTGAGAGAGGGACGGAGCGGGGATATATGAATAGTCGATTAAATTTTTATTAACGACTCCGGGGATCGTTTAAAATTTATCGAACTATTGAGCGGTACTTAATTTTACGAATTATGAATTTTAATCTTGGAATCTCCCGGAATAATCGTTACATGAATTTTATAGCCGCTGAATATTTTATTATTTCGTAATTATTAAGGAAAGATATATAAAATCGCGAGATTCCAATATCGATCGACGGACTAAAATTGTACCCAGTTTCTATTGTTAAAAGTTTCAGTGTAAAATTAATTAAAAAAAAGGAAAGGAAAAAAAAGAGAGAAGGAATATCGAACGAAGAAAAAGAACTTAGAAGAAAGAGCTAGGAGTTATAGACACTCCGAGGAAAATTGTAGGAGCGCTGTACGCTGTATACCCTCAAACTTTACCTACCGATCGTTTTCGATTATCGGAGCAAATTGAGGAAGAAATATCTTCGGGTCACGTGGTCTTTCTTTCCACTTTCTTTGCGTTAAATAATTCACACGGCTTTCGCGGTGTTATACTGACATTCGCCGAGGCTGAGACGAAAGATTTAAGCCTCAATTCGGAAAATTAAATAAAAAAAGCTCGTAAGCCGATAAAAAAAAGAAAAATTTGTTTAAAAAAAAAACATTTTTTTGTGATACACGTGAAGGCAAATTTGGAGATTAGCTTACGCTCGGCGGCGCCTTTGTCTCGGCCTTTTCTATTTTCCCGGTGTTACGTGCTCGGCGTTCCGTGCCGGACGGCCGTTACGCCCTGGCCCGGGACGCGAAATTACAGCGTCTTGGGGGCTCCCTTCGTGCGGCCTTCTTTCGCGAGTTCCCCGCGAGTTTTCCCGGTAATTTTCTGTGATTTTCAGATCGCATGATCGGCCACAATAACGCCGGAAACTTATCCCCCGCAACTTCCCAAGTAATATACAAAAAGCCCGCTCGCTTTATAAATTCGAAATAAAACCCTCTTACACACACGAATGCCGCGCCGTCCGTACGCGAAACGAAAAAAGGTAAAAGAAGTAGACACTTTCGACTCCGTACACGAGGAAGTAATCCGATCGCGGCGCGGAAAAACGAGCGAAGGGAATCGAACTCGCCTACGCGGCGAGATAGTACCGCGCAGATAAAAAGACGCGCTCGCGCGAGTCTCGGGCAAAAGAAGAGAGAGAGAGACAGAGAAGAGTCGAGGGGGGGAGGCGAGCCGGTCGTTTTATAAAGTAATCGTTCGTTATGTGCCGAGCCTCGGCGAGTATGCGAGAGAACCGCGCTCCTCTTTTTTTCGCCTATTTGTCCCTCGCTCTCCTCTCGCTGCTCCTCCTCCCCCCGCGCGCATCTTTGTTTAAGGCCCCGGCGCGCTCGACCGGCCGTTTTTTTCCCTCCTTTTTAAGCCACTACTAGTCAAGTGGGATGATTTATAAGAGTCTCCGGACGCGCTCCTTTTTTTCCGAACCTCCGATGCCGATAATCGAGTTTGCTCCGGCGAGCAATAAAAAACTCGAGCCTACTTACACGCGAGTACTTATACACTCACACATGCAGGAAAACAAAAATCCGCGAGTGTTTGTATATTAAAATAAAAAAAATAAAAGTGCATATATACACGAGGTAAAAGTGTGTATACTCCACCCTTTAACGCGGTGGCACGGAGCGCGGGCTCGTCCCCCCTACTACTCGCCTCTCTTCCTCCTCCTCGTCCTCCTCCTCTTCTTCGCTCGGTTCTTCGGCGGCGTGCACGCGGTTTCGCCGTGACCTACCCCAACGGAGAGCAGACGCGCTCGCGCGCCCACGCGGCGGCGACCGTTGCACGCGCGCGCGCCCGTGTGAGTGCGCGGCCCGAGGTTTATTCTTTGTACGTGTGCCCGAGGCTCCGAGAGCGGGCGCGACGTTTTTTTTTATCGTACGTTGACTCCGCGGCCGACGGCCCCGACGCTGCCGCCGCCGCCGCCGACTCGCAAACTCATCCAGTAACCGACGATAAGATTGCGAGGCTCCAGCGGACTGCGAGGAGAGAGAGCGCATCGCTGAAAGAACGCGTCCGCGTTGGATGATGGGGATATATATATTTTTTTTTTTAAATCGCGGTGTGAATTTTTTTATTATTTTTTAGGGGGGGTGGATTTTCTTGGGAAACGATGAACGAGGCGGTGCTGTTTATTTGTTGCTCGTATTGGGGATTGTAGTCAAAGTTCTGCTTGAGAATGATATAGAGATTTATTGTATAAGGAAATGAAGGAAAAAGTAAAGTTGAAAACTAAAATCAGCATTTATGATAATTAAATGTAAATTGTATCAATTCCGCGAGATTATTCGAAAGCTGATCCAACTAATGTTTTAATTTACTGATATACTAGTAGTAATTCTGCTAATAAAGCAGAAATTGTAAGGTGAAATATATAGTGATGAATATGAATACTATTCTAAAAGTTGTAAATCAAATTCATAACGAACTACCACAATAAATTAGCATTACGGTTCCTGCGTAACTATTAAATACATCTATAGAGATATAGTACAGGAATATTGACAATTCTTTTAATTCTATTATTCTATTATTTAATTCAAATTAAAGCATTGATATCTTATGGAGAAAATAGCACAAAAAAGAAAAGAAAGTAATGAAATAATGACGCAAGTAATTGACTAAATGAATGGAGTGTGTTAAATGAAATTAACGTACAATTATTATAAATTAAAGCAGTCGAGATATATAGTTCACGTATTCAAATTTAATTGTCTTAATAATTTTAAGAGTAAAGTTTGAATTACCTCTTTCGATTTTAAGCGCACTTTTTCATTTGCATAAAAGACTATTATTATATTTTATCTTTACGTAATGATATATATGTATAAGTAGAAAGATCTTGCACGTTTATTAAATTTCTAATCTAAACTTGAAACACATTATTACACTAACCCAATTAAAAAATAATTCCTCGCGCGTGAAATTTAATAAAACCAAATAAACCGCGAAAATAACTTTATACAAAACCGCAAAGTAAAATCAAAATCAAAATTTAAAAAAAAAAGTGTTTAATAAAACAATCCACGCTGTGCGTACTATGATATACACATATAAATAAATAATTTCAAAAAATATTCTATAAAGCCGCGAAATAAATTCTGAACAGCGAGAGCAAGCTAAAATCTCAAGTATCAATAAAATATATAAAGCGCGTAAAAACGTGACGAGAAGACACCTCACAGGGAGAAAATCTCGGTGCGCCGTGATAAAAGTCCGCGGAAGAAATCGCCGAAATTTAAGGCATCCCGTAAAATCCCTACCGAGATTTTCTCGCCGCTGCGAGGAGGCCGTCGCATAATAATTCAAAGCCGGCCGAGTGGCTGTGGCATCCGCTCCCGGCGCGCACATATGCAGCGTGCCCGGCTCTCTCTCTCTCTCTCTCTCTCTCTCTCTTTCTCTAGTGCGAGCTCGCGCGCGCAAAAGATCGTTGCCCTTCTAAATATAAGTTTGCAAAATCGAAAAGCAAGAGAGCGAACGAGAGAAAAAGAGGGAGAGAGAGAGAGAAGGCGGAGGAGGCGAGGACGCGCGGGAATCGGGAAAAATGCGAGCGCAGCGTCTTCGTCCCCTCCCGCCCCTCTATATTGACTTGACCCAACTATTTTTAAGCGCGTTTCGCGCTCCCTTCGTTCGCCACGATAAAAGAAAGAATATATATTTAAAAAAAAAAAGAAAAAAAAAGCACGAGTCCTCGCGCATCGGTCAGTGTGTCATCTCTCGGCGACTTGTCTTATAAAGTCGGGGGGGCCGATTGTCCGCTCGACAAAGAAGCTCGGCGGCTCTTCGGTATTTTAATTGAAACTATAATTAAAAGGCTTTTTCCAATAATAGACGCGACGCGGCGCTGGGAGAAAATAGAATCCCGGCGTCGATCGGCCGCTCCCTTCTTTTCTTCTTTCTCTCCCGCGGGAGCGCGCGCGAAATGGGACGAGCGAAGGAGCGCAGTAGTCGTAGGTCAGGTTTGGCGCGCCGCCGCCGCCGACGCCAACGGAGATAAAAAAGAAGCCGGTCGGATAAAAAATAGCGGCCACCGCAGAGATTTGCGGATCTGGGTCAGCGTCGAATGCGATACATGTGGAGGGAGTAGAGGAAAAAAAAAATAATCACGCCCCGCTTCCTTTTTTTTCTCTCTTTTTTTATTATTCCATCTCGAGCGGGCGCGCGCTTGTCCGATAACACCGGGAAAAGTGTATCATCGGGGCGAGACTCTCGGCTGCTTTTTTTTTAAACTCGCCCCGATATCCGCGGCTCGTTTATAATGCAACGATCGCGACGATGGCCTTAATGCTCAAGTTGCAAATAAAAGAAATTGCACTTGCAGAATGGAGCGCTTCTTTTTTTTTAGCGGCTTTATTTTTGGAGAGGGGCCGCGGGGCTTATCAGCGCAGGGGTCCCTTCTCGTTGCGCACTAATTGAAATTACGCAACGGCCGGCCTTGCGCTCTGCAAACGCTCGAAATTTAAATTCAATAATGTATTGAAATTTAATACCTCAGGGCTGCGTTTGTAAAATTGCGATTGTATTTAAAAAAGTGCCCATTTGAAAGTCAATCGAGAGCGAGAAAAGAAAAATTATTTTTGCGCGTCTATTTTAAATAAATTGCGCCGGCGGGAGCGCGCGATAAAACTCATCCTCCCGGCGGGCACGAGGAAAGAGAAAAAAAAAAAAAGAATCGCGCGAGTTTAGCAGCGGAATAAAACCGTTTTTACGAGCATTAAAATTATCGCGGCACTCGAATATTTTAGGTTTCAATTTACAAACACACAAAGGCCATTACAATAAAATCGCGGGGTAAAAAGGCTCGCCGGGGAAGGGGAAGGGAGGAGGAAAGTCGCTGGTTACACGCGCCTGACATAAACAGCAAATGCGCGCGTCGAGATATCGCCTTATCTCTCTCAAAGCCACGCTCTCGGCGCGGCCAATTTGGCTAATTTCAAAGTAACCTCCTCCACTTGCGGTGATTAACTTCCAATTAGATTACTAATTCCGAACCGAGCCTCGCGGCCTACGAATCTTATACCAGCGCGCCGTAAAAAAAAAATTTCATCTCTTCGAAGCGAACAAAAGTCGACCGGCAAAGTTCCTCGAAAAGAAATGCAAGGAGGCATTATCTGTAACCCCGGAAAAAGGAGTACGGAACATTAGACCATGGGGGAGGGGGGGGGGGTAGAGCGTGCAGCTCAGAGGGACTCTCTCGCAGCATCTCCAGCGCATCTTTCGCTCGGCGTCGGCGGCAGAAGAAAATTCAAATGCTTCTAATTACCTCGCGTGTCGGGCATAAAAAGCCGTTCTCCCGCTCGCGCTAGGATTCAAAGAGGGCAATAACCAACAGCTGGGTATAGCGCGGAGCCGGCGGTGCGAGCGAGAGAGAAGTGACCGCTAATACGCGGAGGAGAGTCTCAGCGGTGCGGCGGCATCATCATCATCATTTTCTCTCTCTAGCCGAGCCGGAGAGCGTACGTACGCGTGGGTGAATATCCTCGAGGAGGAACTCGAGCGCAGACTCCGAAGAAAGATGGCTCTACACACACGTGTACACACACACACACACACATATATACTTGTGTGTGCACACGTGCGCGAAGCTTCTCTCGTTTCGTTCGCTCTTTCTTCATTTTCTCTTCCCCCTTATCTCATCTTCGCTCACTTCTTTCTCTCTCTCTCTCTCTTTCTCGCAAGTGAGCGAGCACCCGCTCGCTCTTTCTTCTGGGGAGGAGGAGTGGGAGGGGGAGAGGGGTAAAAAATTCGCGCGCACGCTTAATCTCGCGAAATCTAAGGAGCGGGGAAAAAAGGCGTCCGTCGAGGATATGCGCGAGCCTGTGTAATTACTTTTATAATCTCGCTAATTCAGAACCGGTTTTTGAGCCTCTCTTGCGGTCGACTCCGGAGAGCCCCGTGAGCCGTAAAAGTTATATTCGCGCGCTCGCGGGCCCATAGCGCGCGAGCGCGAGGGGAAAAAATAAATACAATGTGTGCAATGTTCGCGAAAGAATACACTCGGCGATTCTAAATCAATGGGATTTCTTTTTAATGGGATCGAATTCTAGACTGTGCCACCGGGTGGTAGGGAGGGCACGCGCCCGCGGGATATAGCTATTGTAATTTTTCGTAGAGTGTAGGGTAATCTTCGGATTATTTGTTATTTATGAGGGGAGAAGAGCGATGATCGCTAATTCTTCGATCGAACGCCAGTAATTTTATTTTTATTATAGCTCGGAGTGGGATTGAAAGTTTGTTTTTAAAATAATTTATCTTTCTTGGGCCTGCAGTGCGCTTCCTCCTTTAATACATGGGTTTATTGCGTATTGCAGGGAATTGTAATGTATTTTAAATGACATTTATTTTTATTGTCGAAGAATAGTCTGACGTGGTGTGCGCGTATTGCAAAGACAAGTACGAATAAGGCATTGCTCTCTTTTTATTTATTATTAATTGCAACTCGTTCTTATAGCTTTTTCTATAGATCTCGAGGTATATAGATGGATCAAAATCTCATTGAATATTTCATTTTAGCAATTATTTCTTTTTTTCCTAAAAAAAAAATAGTGTCATATTTTAATAAATGAAAGGTAATTTTTCTCCGTCGCATCGAATTTTTTTCACAAAGAAACTTCATTGGTGGTCAGATTTAATCGTTCGTCCCTTTGTGGTCTAAGAAATGAATGGAAATACTGAAGGTAATTAAATTGCCTTTATAATTACATTTTCAGTATTTTTATAGACGACACAACCCATTGTCTTCACAATTTGATTAATTTTACAGAATGCGATGAAAAAAAATAAAAAGTCATCATTATCCAATGCAATCTAAAAATATCTGTTCTATGCCGACAAAAACTTTATAAAAAATTTGTCTCAAATTCGAGACTAAAACTGACTACAGAAAACTTTTCTCCAGATAAGCGCAAAAATAAATTCTCAAATTAACTAAAAAAAAAAAAACAAAAAACACTACCGTCTAAAAAATTAAGTCATGTAACCCAGTAAAGCAGCACGGCAGCCGCGGCGTCGCGTGCGAACGAAGGAAACAAACATCGAGCTCGCGAAAAAAGAAACCGGGCGCGCGGAGAAAGAGGATCCGCTTAGTCCGGGCACTGGGTCACGGAGGCGCTCGCTTATTTTTTCGGCTCCTCGGGGGCCGCCTACGTCACGCTCTTCCTCTCCCCCATTACGCAACCGCCGAAATCCCGTCCCGAACCGGGTCCCGCCTCCCTTCCTTTTTTCCCTGCCTCGCTCTTCCTCCTCCTGCTCTTCCTCGTTTTTTTTTTTCGTCAGCATCGCGCGGTCCCAAAACATCGCTCGCAGGGCAAGCAGCTGCTCGCTCTCCCACTTTCGCTCTCACCGGCGCGCGAGAAAGAAACGAGGAGGGCATTGGCCCGGCGGTCCCCCGGTCCTACTAGCCGAAATTCGCTTCTCTCTCCCGTTCGCCGCGGCGGCGGAGTCAGTGTGCCGGCCGGCGCGCGAAGTTCACTGATCCTCGCGCCGGCGCCTCTTCCGCGTCCGCGTATATATAGAAGCCGCGGCAAGAGAGGTTGTGGAACTCCGACGTAGGTGTCTTAGCCTCGACCTTCCCTCTCGCGTCCTGAGGCCTCGCGCGAAACGTGTAACCTCTATCTCGCGTGTGCGCCACCGAGATTGTGTGGGTGAGGTTTCCCCCCCTCGGCCCCCCCCCTCCCCTGGCTCTCTCCCGCTACTTTATCTTCGCTGTCTCTCCCGCGACGGCCGCGGAGGGAGGGAGAGAGAGGCGAGCGGGAAACGCGCGTGTGTGGATTTCGCGCGTTCGAGAGAGAGAGAAGGAGCGAGGGCGTCGCGCGATGTACGCGTGATGGATGCTGCGTGTACTCCCGCGCGATCCTCCGGTGCACGCGGACGCCTCTCCTGCTCGATGTGTGCTCCGAGCGGGGAATTTTTAGCGGAGGTTTATTCTCTCTGTGCGCGCGGCCTTTTTTACGAAGGGGGGGACATCCTCCTCCTCGTCGCCCGCGCATGTCGCATTCTGCTCTCTTTCCACGCTTATGTAAAGAGGTGACCTGTTCCGCGGGTTTTTCTCTCCTAGCCGTTCTAGTTTTATTCTGGTGTCTTGTAAATTCATTTACACTGTGTGTGTTTGTTTCCTTTTTTTTTTAAATCCGTTTTTTTATGCAAAAACAGTTGTATTTTTAAATAACTGGTTGGGCGAACGTTTTATTTATCGTCGCCTATTTGTCATTAGATAAGTTAGATACTGAGCTAGATTTTTATCTAATCGTGATTTTTTTTACATTATTTAACTTAATTCGATTTGAAATTCTTAATTCACCACATTTATCGGACGACTTGAAGATTTTAGTTATACATTTTCATAATTTATTGAATATTGATCGATCATTAAGCATTAAAATAAATTTTCTTTTTTTATCAAATATTATTACACGTTATATTATTCTTAAAATTAAAATATAATATATTTTATATGTATTGCGATTGTGCAAAACCAAGTTTCATCAACAAACCTTGAATATTTATAGGTACTTATTGAATAATCAAAAATCAAACTCTCTTAAAGGAAGAATAAAACGCCATTTTTTAAGTGTCGCTAAATGTTTATTTAATTACGTGTGCTATCCCGTAATTTTCTAAGTGCAATTCGTGTTTAAATTAAAATAAATTAGATAACGTCTACTTTAGACGACTTTTATGTTTACAATCATTAAATCGTGATATGTAGAAATTTAGGCATGAATTATTTCGCAATATCCCGGTTTAACAGTTGAGAGCGAGTTTGAAACAAGCAGAAGTGTCGCCCGTCGCTTTTTGCCAGAGCGCGACGCACGTGTGTGCACGTTTCTCTCGACAAAAAAAAAAGAAGCGGATAATGCGGATAAGATACGCGTAAAACAAAGTACACACGGCGAATCCGCCGCTCCGTATAGACAAATACGAGGACTTGCAGATGAAATCGTATGCATTTTGAGTGACACACGCAAATCTTTGAAAAAAAAAAAACGCTAACCATCGAATTAACAAAAAAAAAAGAAAGAAAAATGATAGCTAAATCCCCGTAAATAAAGTAAATTGAGTAGAACGAGATGCTCAGGAGAGCTAAACATATAGAATTAGCACGGTCGAGTATTCCCGTAATGCTCGTACGGAATTGAACGTTATAAAACATCGACGGCGGGTTTCGGCGAGCAAACGGCGCGGGTGTGCGTAATGACACATTCGCCGCACGCACGCGCTTATAATACAGATAAAGAAGTAGCCTGATGCACCGTTGCATTTCAACGCACTATCGCCTCGCTCCCCGCGGCACTCTGATCGATAAAAAAAAAAACAGATGGCACGAACCGTCTAATCGCGAATTACTTTATCAAAAATAAAAAAAAATAAAAAACAGAAAAAAGTACACTCCCGCTGAATCATAGAGCGGCAGCTGTTGCCGGGCGCCGAGAAAATTCCGCGTCGCGCGAACAAAGCTCGCGAATCTCTCCGTCGTCAAGACACACTCAAAAAAAAAAAAAAAAAAAGAAGAAGGAAGACATCGGCGGAGATGCAAATGCAACTGCGGTGGAAAAAAAGGAGGCTCGCGGGATAGAAGGAGAGCGCGCACAATATATACCCCTCGGACCTTCGCTCCGTCTCTCCCCGACGGAGCGGAGCCTCTCGGCCAATCGACGCCGAGGACGCCGCGGGCGCTCGCTCGCCTCGCGCACACATGCACCGATGCACGGGCCGCGCGCATCTCGCGGCAAAGTCGCGCGAAACGCGAACCGTCCCGGGCGCGCGCTCCGAATGCCCGATTGGCTGATGCCCGCGCCACCGTAAATTGCGTCAACTTCGCCAGGTTGCACGCGCGTTCATTGGCACTTTCCAATTGAGTTACTCAAGCGCCAGGCCAAGTCGAACGAATTCGGCCGAATCTTTCGTTAAAAAAAAATGTATATTAATTAAAAAAAAAAAAAAAAACAACAACAAAAATAAAAATGCACTCGTTGAATGCATTTCGGATGCATTTCGGAGCGAAGGACGCGGTGCCCTTGGGTGCTTGCGTAGGACGGTGGGCTAGAGAGCGGCCGGGCTGGAAAAGCTGAATGAGCGAGAGAGCGCGGAGTAGGAGGAGGCGAAGCCCGCGGAGCGGAGGAATCCCGTGGGGAGGGTAGGGATAGGGAAAGAGCCTAGTGTGACGGGGAGGGAAAAAGTGTGCGCGCGCGCTCTCGAGCCGGAGCGCGGAGGAAGAAAAAGAAAAGAGCTGGAAAAAAGAAGGAGGGGGAGGCGGAGGAGGAGGTGGCGGAGGAGGATGCGAGGAGGAGGAGGAGGTGGAGGTGGAGGCGGAGAGGGAAAAACGAGCGCGAGAGACTCGACGGCGGGAGAGCCCTCCTCCCACCTTGGACGCTCGCTCGGCGCGCTCCAGCCCTGCCAGAGGCCCCCTTTTCCTTCGATATTCGACCACCGAGAGAAAGAGCGCGGCGCCCGCGAGGAGGGAGGGGGCGCGGGCCGCGAGAGAGAAGAAAAGAGTTGCGGTGCGAGAGAGTCCCCCGCGAGAGAGGCTCGCGCTCACCACTCGCAGCAGCGCAATTGTAGACACGCGCGCGTACACGCAGTGCCCGGCGAGAGAGAGAGTGAGAGTGAGCGAGCGAGCGCGAGAGAGAGAGAGAGCGAGGGAGCGCGGGAGAGAGAGAAGAAAATCGTGCGTGTCGCGGCGCGGGCACTGTGTGCCTCCGCCGCACAGCCGCCGCAGCAGCAGCCTCTCGCAGCAGTTTTTTCCTCCGTCGAGAGCACACGCGTGCCGCGCGCGGGACACACACGCACCGGCCGCCCTCTCACTCTCCGCTCGCAATACTTTTTTTTTCTTTCCCTTTTTTTTTTTTTTTAAATCCTCCCCCGAAGAGGAGCGCGACACTCGCTCCGCGGCGGTCCGGGAGTCCGAGGTATAGGCCCGTGTGCGCCGGTCATGGCAGAGGGAGAGAAGTGAGTGCGCCGACTGAAACGATGGACTCGAGGAACAGTGTGCCATATTTTGTGATTATCCAAACCGTACCGCCACCGACGAGCTCGCTCTGCGATTCCACGACTAAGCAGCGCTACCGATCGGCGGTGGATCCTCATCAGCTTTAGTCTCCCACCCCCCAGGACTAAAAAAAAAAAAATAGACACACCGGCAGATCGAGGTAAGACGCATAGTCCGGGAGGAAATCATCCCCCGCTCGCTCAGGCTGACGCGCGAGTCGCGCGCCGAAGGGGTCCGAGACCGCAGGGGCGCCCGGCGTATGCCCGACATTGATATCGCGCGGGGACGTCGTCTGCGGTTCGATCGGCGCGATCGCGCGAATTCCGGAACGAGGACGACGCGCTCCTCCGAGCACGAATGCGCTCCCAGAGAGAGACATAATGCAATACCTGGCGAGCGCGAGGCGCGCGCGTTACGCGAGACGCCGGTGCACGGGATTGCCGTCGGGGCCTTCTTTCTGTACTTTATTTTTTTTTATTTCGTTGCGGTGGATCGTCGCGAGATGCGGGTTAAATCAGGGCGAAAATACGAGCGGGCGTCGCCTCGAAAACGCCTTATTAGATTCCACCTGTTGCGCGCGCCGGCGCCCGACGGTGCGCGCCACCCCCGCTCGCTTTTTTTCACGCGCAAGCGTCAGGAGGGCGACGCGTTTTTTTTTCCCTCGTGGGGAGAGGGTGGAGCCCACGCGCTGGGATAAAAGGGGAAATAGCGGCGGTCGGCGCGCGGACGTGAAAATTGAGTTGGGCAAGTTTATTAGGCCGGCCGGGGATAGAGTGGACACATACACTCGTTTCGCGGATTAAAAAAGTTTGCTAATTTTAGTTTCTTTTTTTTTTCTTTTTTAACAGTGGATCAGTAATTGACGCTCGTTATCTCGCGAAGAATGGAAAAGGTCGGTTTTTATCGCGCGTTAAAACAATAAGCGTATCATCTCGGAGAAAAATAAACTCAAGGCAGCATTCCCCCGTGGATAAAATGAGTGAGAAAGAAGAATAAAATAAAAAAAAAATGTAGCTTATTTATTAATCAAACTCGTGTCGTTGCAACAGTGTCGCGGTGAATCGAGCGTTCGCTTTATCTCGTAGCGAAATAAAGACGTAATAGGCGCTCGGTTAAAATAATGAAAAAAGAAAAGAAAAGTACAATCTCATTATTATTCAACCAATCGAAAAACAGTTGATTCACGAGCTCGGGGTGAGCGTAACGGTTGCGCGGATTCTCGTCGTTTTTTTTCCTTCCCGCTGCGGATTTAAAAATACGCCGCGGCGCAACAAAGAAAGTCGCGAGAAAGAGCCGGCGCGCGCGCCGGAGAAAGAGGAGATAAGAGAGCGCAGAGTCCGCGACCTACTCCAACCGGCCGGGGCTTGAGACTCTCTCCTTTCTTTGCGTGGCACGCGTGGCTGCGGCCGCCGACGCGTTCCTTCTTTTTTCGCGCCGACAGAATGTCACGGTCGATGGCCCTCTAAAAGGGCGAGCCTCCTTCTTTTTTCCACCGCTCGATCACTAAAGTGGCTCGATTTTTGCTTTTTTGCGAGTTTTGAAACGCCAAACTGCCTCTTTGTGTACACACAGAAAATTAAAATAAATAGAATAGTCTTTTTTAAGTATCGCAAGTTGATTATAAAATCTGAGACAATTAGATTATAGATACTATTTTAAAAATCGTAACTACAAAGCGTTAAATAGTAAATAGTCTTATGCACGCGGAGTATTCTGAAATCAAAAAATTAGCAATCAGTAATAAATTACGATTGCACTATTACGGTGTGTATTAACGACTCCAAAAATTGCGCTGAATTAAATTTCTTTCAAGTCGCTACTTTGACCGTTAAAAGTTCCGCAGACGAACGGCAATCTAGCGAAGGTCCATTTGGCAGCTAATGAATAGTAACGAAAAAGAAGAGGATAAAAAAATAGTTCGCCAGCCAGATCTTATAAATGTTTCAAAGCTGTAGCAGCGGGTATGCGCGTCGGGGCGCGACAGTGACGAAAGCGGCCGAGCGCATCTTGTCGAATATTCAAGGATCAATGGACCGAGCGTGAGTCACATCTCCGGCTCTCCTTCTCCCGCGCGCGGTCCCGCGGCGCTCGCTCTTTCTCGGCTCTTTTTTCCTCCTCTCCCGGCGTCCCTCATTCCAATTCGGTCCGCACGCAGCGCCGGCTGCAATCGCGTGTGTATGTGCGCGCTTCTCTCTCTCTCTCTCTTTCTCGCTCTTTTTTTCGCCGGTATACATGCATGTACGGAGCGGAGGCTACGTACGCTCTCCTCCACATCCTCGCGCATATAAGTTCCCTTTTTCCGAGTTCAACGACTCCTTATATTCCGAGAGAGTGAGAGAGAGCGAGAGGGGGAGGGATCCGAGGAGACGCGACGGGGAGTTTTGCAGAAGTGTCAAGAGAAGTCTCTCCGCGAGGAGGCCGAGGGGACTCTTTGCGCGGGAGTAGAGAGAGAGAGAGAGAGAGGAGAGTTTATTTATGCTATGGGAAGACGCGAGGGGCTCTTGCTTCGATGACCAAAAGCGAAAATTCCTTCGCCTCGATATTTTCCTTTGCGTTTTCGTTTAACTCTGTCGACATTGTATCGTTACACTTACACAGGCACACGCACACTGTGCCTTTCGACGCGCGGAAACGCGATGTAAATCCGTGACTAATGCAATTACTTTTGTTACGGAATGATAATACTCCTATGTGCATAATCTTCCCGGCTATCTTTATTCATTAACCACCGCGTATTACCTTACATCATCCGCATTCGATTGAACTCGGCCGCCGAAAATTTCGTCGCCGACGCGAGAAATTACTATTTTTCTAAAATATAAAAAATAATAAAATAAAAAAAGCTCCCGACGGGTGTGCGCACCTCGAGCGCCAAGGAATTCGCAAGGCTAATGGCGCAAAATAATAAACAAAAGTGCGATAAATAAATCGGCGCATCGCTTTATCTCCGCGGTGTTTGCGATTATCATTATAGAGGCGGGAAAAGGGGGAGCCGAGAGCAAGGCGCGCGCGAAAAAGAAGGAGAGCCGGGGAGAAAAAGAGCGGGCGGGAGGAACGGAAAAAGGCGAGTGGGAAAGAAGAAAGAAGGTGAGGAGGAGGAGGAGGAGAAAAGACGTGGCAACTGCGCCCACGGAGAGCCCCGGGTACGCGCGCATAAAGCGCACTTGTATATGCAAGATGCGCCGCGCGCAGCATCCGATGTGGAGCGTCCTTTTTTTTCCTCTGCACCGGGAGAACGTCCCGCCTTCCGATGCGCCACGTTCCGACCGTGATTTTTCGGTCCCCGGAGCTTTTCGTCCGACGCTCCTTCCTGCCGAGCGTCGATTTTGCACAATTTTCTAAAGACGAAAGTACGGCGAAGCTCCGGGATAGAGCTTTTTGATTTAAACATTCAACTTTTGCCTCTTTTATTTATTGCAAAAGAAGGAATGCACTTAATTGAATATTCTCGGCGGATTTCATATAAATTGCAAAACGTATAAGCGAAAATCTTGACTCCCTTAATTCTTTTTGCGTTTAGCTGGCAATTAGATACAAAGTGCACTGCTTACTCGGCGATCAATTATAAATATTCATCGGAAATTATTTTCCGATAAAGAAATCGATCACGCGCGCTCGCCTTATTTATCGTGGCGTAAAAATAAGTCGCCAGACGATAAATCAGCGCTCGCGCTCGAATCGTACTTGAAACTCAAATTTCCGCGGCGGAAGATCGGCCGGCCGATTAAATATTTACACGCGACGCGCATTTAGCCGGCTCTCCCCTTTCCCCCCGAAGAATTTAATGCACTTTCTTCGGCGCCGTCCGTCCGCTTCTTTTTTTTCTTCCCTCCTCTCTCGCCGCGCCTATAAATTTTCGCGCTTTCCTCGCAATTTCCGTAGCAGTCGATACCCCTTCGAGTGATTAATTAATTGCCGGCACGCTACATCGCGGGCGGAGGAGAGAAAAAAATGGAGGGTGGGGGGAGATCCCCCCCCCCCCCCAGTGAGTTTTTTCGCGGCCTCCTCGTACCCCCACCGAGCGCGCCTCGCGGGCGCGAGAGAGAGGCTGCTGAACCTGACCTCCGACAAGGCGGCATTCTTCTCGGGCGAGCGGTGCCCGAGCTTGCACCGAGTCACGCTCCTACGTCATTAAAATAAATTAAAGATTATCAGGTCGGCGCGCGAGCGCACACTGCCCAGTCGGCGACCGCGCGCGGCCTTCTTTTTACGTCTCGCTCGCTCTCCTCCTCCTTCTCCTCTTCCCTCCTGCTGCTTTTTTTTTCGCGCGCGATTCGCGCACTCTATATACCCGGCCATCGGGCTCGTTGCCTCCCTCCCCGCCGGCTCTCAAAAGTGACCTCGGCCGGAGCCGTCGAGTGCATTATACTCGAGAGCGCGTCTTGCGTCATTGCTGAGACTCCGAAGTTCGGCTCTTTCCCCCTCCTTTTTTCCGCGAACTCAGATCCGCGCACTTTTTTCTTTGTTCGCTGCTGCTGCTGCTGCTGCTGCAGTCGCCCCTCTTTTTTTCCCGGAAAAGATTCATGGGACTTGATTCGGCTGATCTTGTATTTGAAGGGATAATTATTTTACTTCATCGATTTTTTTTTTTTTTTGTACTTGAGGCGAGTTTATGCGTTGGCCGAAATGGAAAGTATTTCTACATAGTCGACTTTTACCATGATGTCGTGGTTTTTTAAACAAAATTTTTTCGAGCAAAAAAATTCTCGTCCGATAGAGCTCATGATCAGACTTGATTGCGATTTTATATAATAGAGTACACGTCGAATGGAATAGTCGATTAGCATTAATTTATTATTAATTTTTCATACAGTTGCATAAAATTTTAACTGCTCTTACATTATTTTTAGTTTCTATACATCGTTTAAGAATATTGAAATTTACCCTCTCAGACACCAAACGCAGGATCAGCTGCTCGGAAACTTTAAAACATCAATTCTGCTTCTATTGATTGCAATAATTTATTGTTAGATACGAGACTTTAAACAGTACCAATAATCAATGAAAATGAGCATCAACTACTGCAAATTTACAAATAATTCGATTAAAACGATATTGCAGTCACCGACTTAAAATAGTCTGTGATTGCATTGCATATAAATAAGCTTTTTAAATCACACAAAGAAAAATGCTAAACAAAAAAACTTAATAAATTAAATTTTCAATTTAAAAAAAATATACTCAACATCGTACTAAAAAATATATTAAAATTGATTTTAAGAAACGACATCCAAAAAATTTATTATAAAAAAAATGATGCCTCTATACAGAATAATAGCAAAGAAAAAATCTGCAACGACGAGAAAGAAAAGAAATCAACCGCCCGGCAAAGAAAAATCGAGCACGAAGTGCATAAGGCCACGGTGAATTCGTCTCACCTTGCCTCGAGTCGCGCGCCGCAATAAAAAAAGCCCGGCGTGCAAGGTCGGAGGCAAAGAGCGAGAGAGAGAGAGAAAAAGACCGAAAGAGAAAGATTACCGCCGCATCGAAAGGTGACAATGAGGCTTTTCGAGGCTCCGCCGAGTAAACACTGCACCGCGCAATTTCACACTCGCACACATCGACCCAACGCTAACATTACACATTCGACCGCAGATCTGAAATCCAATTACGCCGGCAACCTACGCAGAAGCACCGCTCGATAAATCAATCGCCCTAATCCTCCGCGACCTCACTCCCGTGACCCTCGTAAAAAAAAGATAGAAAGAGAAAAAAAACGACGGCCAAAAGCGCCGGCGATGATCGGCCATTGAGCCGCGCTCGGCGGAGCCATTCACCGATCCGCCGCAAAAATACTAGACTCCGCTACGACGCTCGCGGCGTTCATTCACGAGCGGCCGATTCACACTTACGTAAGCCGCTCGCTCCGCGCCTCTCTCTCTCTCTCTCTTTCTCTCTCCTGCAGTTTCCCGGCGAGGCGCGCGCGCGCGAGTGAGCGCCGGGGGAAAAAAAGCGCGCCGCTCGCTCGCATCGATTAGCCGATCTCGCGGCTGCACGGCCGCCTTTGTTTTCGCCCGGGATGCTCGCCTGCTCGCGCCGATGAATGAAACATTAAGCGCGGACAGGAGTCATTGTCGTCGCGCGATTTCAAGTACGGCCTGGGTGGCGCTCGCGAGCGTACCGGGCGACGTAATAATAGATTTTCATTCCGCGGCGAATGTAACGCCGCCGGCTATTCTCGGCCGTTAAACGGCGAGTATTAATAACGGACCCGGCGACGTCGACAGCGCGCCGCGAATCATTCATGATACCGCGCCGATTAGCGCAGGTGTCGCGACCCGGTCTCTATACCTCGACGACTCGTGATCGGCCAATCCAGAGCTTCGATGTCACTCCTTCATTAAAATAACTAATTAAATTCATTCAAGTCAATTGCGATTAATTAGAATTTATATTAGGTATTATTATGTTGTAAAATAATAAATAACAAAAGGAATTTAATTCAAAACATAGTAATAAAAGATTAATCTGTTAAAAGCTTTTATAGTAGCTATTATTGTTATTTGTTATTAAGACTTTATTAGAAGTTAAGACTGAAGTTCCGTAATGTGACTAAGAGATGCAAAAGTGCAATAAACAATTTAAAAACAACAAATTCTTCAATAGCTGCAAGTATAAACTATTATAAAATAACAAAAATGTCAGATTTCTGTTAAAAATTCATTATAATATATAATCAACTTAAAATAGGCAGAGAGTACTGGCCGAGAAGCGAGGGGAAGTTGTTGACCTGCTATTACGCGATTAACCAGAAAATTTTTTCCTAATGAAAAAAAGGGGTAATGTTTTCTTCGAAAGAAAATAATATGACACTTTGTAGCGAAGGTTAAATGTTCACCGCGGAAATTTTATGATTCGGGTCGAAAAATATGAGCCGTCTTACCAGACTCGGCCTGTATCTACTTTCAATGAGGTCTCGCGCTAACGGCTATAGAGAAAGCGTTTAGAGGCTCAAAATCTACGCTAATAATAGCTCGGTAAATCGCGCTCACTATAATCTCTGTCTTACCCGTACCCGCAATTATACAGAAAACAATTACTTTTATCGCGGTGTGTATCATCCCCTTAATCGCCTCTAACAACCTTAACAAACATTCTCTCCTTTCCCCGACGCGCGTCCCGGAATAGCGCTTCGAAAATTACAAGCGCCTCTAAAAAAGCCGCCTGTCGCGCGTCCGTCATCCCCCCCCCCTCCACTGCAGCACACATACATACATATTTTTTTATGCGAAAAGCGCCGGGGCGAAGAAGCGCCGAGCGCGATTTGAATGATTCATGAAGAATGGCGCGCGCGACCCAGATCCCCGAACCCCCGAAAAAAGTCGTCGTCGAACCAGTTCCGCGGAAGTCGCGGGGCTCGAGCGTCAATGCCGCGTCTGTGCGGCGCACGTGCGCGCGGAATTTCCTTTCGCACGCCGCGGGTGAAAGCCGAGAGCGCGCGCGCGAGTCTAGACAAGGCAGAGCCTTGTAAATTTAGATTAGCCGCCGCGGGGGGACGACTTTTTCCCTCCTCGGGCGCTCGCGCGCCGCGAGAGCGGGAGAGAGAGAAAGAGAGGAGCTGCAGCGCGCCATCGGCCAGACGGCTTCTAATTGATCGCTGGAATGTTTATTGCGCGCGTTTCCTCCTTGCGTAACGGACGAACTTTATGGAGTGCCTGACGGGATGCTGATGGGGATGCATCCTTCTGCGGAGAGCCGGATTGATTGATTTCATGCTTGTTTGCCTTTTCCTGATTGATGTGCGAATTTCAATGTTTCACACTTTTTTCTCTCTCTCTTTTTCTCTCTCAAAGAGACTCGTGCGGTTGCCGAGCCGTCCTCGTTGAGATGCTCGAAACGTGTTCATGTATATACTCGACGTGTAATAAAGTTCGATGATTTTTCACTATAGTTGTACTTAATTACGTCGAGAAAAAAATGTAGGAAAATTTAGAAATTTTATAGTAATATTTTTCAAGTCAGCACTCCAGCTGCAAGAATTTATATAGCAAATCTTTCTAAGTGTAATAAAAATAAATAATTACTTTTTTATGGAATATTAAAAATAACTCCATGCACGTGTCTTCATCGCGAGAAACAATATTAAAAAATTTATTTGCAATTCATCGCGCAATAACCTAATTTTATGACAAAACAATAATATAACTTAATTAGTCTGAAGGCAATCGATAAGATACGTAAATCGTATTTTATCACAGCAGTTCGTATCCGTCATTACGAGCGCATCCCACGTGTGATCTTTCTTTCCGCGCTAATAATAATAAACGTATAATGGGGGGATAGCGATGATGAGTCGGGACATAAAAAAAAATCACGAGCGAGCTAAGCGTCCGCTCATAATATATATTTCTGTGTAATCGAATGATTGACGTGCGATGACAACATTATCGTCTTTTAATTCCGCTTCGTCTTATTGCAAATCGAAGTGAACGAGAAAAAAGTGGCAAACTATCAATCACCAATAAGCGTTTTTTTTTTTTAAAGCGAGCCGTAATTCCTCGTATTAAATATTCAATCGACCGTGACAGCGGTATATACCGTCCACACTGTAATTACGCGTAAATTACCCTTTGATCCTGGTACTCGCGCATTTCTCTAATGACGTTTTTCGAGTGGCGATAGCATCTTAATCGAATTTTTCGATTCATTATGTAACGTTTTTATTTTAGTCGTTGTTGACACTCAAGCAAATAAATTCGCAAGTACCGTTGTCCGATATTACGATGAATCGGCGTTATGGGGCAAGGTCGAAATATTCTTCTTTAAATATTCGTCTCGAAGTATGCCCTCACCAAGGAAGAATTTCAAGCTCGAATGCACTTCTAAAAAAAGCTCCAATTTAAACAGCACCATTCTCAAACTTATACGTCCGCAGTAAAACATCGCAATCGATAAATTCTCGCATACCAAAAAATAAATAAACTCGAACTCGCACGTAATAAACTTAAAAAAAGGAAAGTCTAAACAAACAAAGAAAAAAAAATTCGCCTAAAACGGCAAGGCGCAGAAAATGCAAACCGCAGCCTCGAAAAATCGACAGCACCAGGCGCGGTACTATTTATAATCGGCGACGCCGGACGCGTCGAGCGTCCGCAGATGCGTTTTCTCGATTTATATTTTTATACGCGGCGAGGAGAGGGGGTCGAGGGGAGAGCGCCGAGGAAAAGCTTGGATTCGGCCGTCGCGAAAAAAGGGGAGCGAGGCGCATGTACCCCGAGCGCGTGGTGCATCGTCGATGCATTATCGCGCGCGCATTGCGAATGTACACTGGGAGAGCGCGAGGGAGCATATAAATAACACTGGCGTAGACGCTAAGCTCCCCGTTCGCTTCAACGCGCTTCCTTTATTCCCTCCTTGTGCTGGCCGCTCGTCAATTTTTCATCTTCGGAGCGGACCGTATCTTGCTCTGATTTTCACCGGAAATTTAAGGACATTTTTTATTATAATTTTTTTTAATATTATTTAATGTTTATAGGTGTGATGTATAAAATGAAATAAAGAATCGTAGTTACTCCTTGGACAGTCGAAGGAGTTACATTACACAATGTTAAGTAAAAACTAAAAATGGGAGAACTGGTCTCCTCGGTCAGAATCTGTGACGACGCGTTAAATTGTTTGATAAAAAGATGTTATAATTTCTTTTTAATTTTAAGGGAATGCAACGAGGAAGTAACTGTAAAGTGTACGGTACGGTATTCTCAAAGATAAACTTACCTTTCAGAGAAACAATTGAAGTTACTTTAAAAAAAAAAATCAATTTTACTTTTTAGCGTAAAAGTAACCTTTTATGCAATAGAGAAATTCTATAGCAATGCTTTTAAAACATAGCATTTTTTAAATTTAATAATTTTTTTAAATGAAAATTAAATGGAATGCCATTTATTTAATTCAGATTTGTTTGTCTCTTTTACCAAAATAAATTTAACAATTTATGGCGAGTAAATAAAACTCATTGCTTTAATTTAACTTATTAGAAAGAATCAGTAGCTGCATAAAAGTGAAGTTTCTGTAACATGCGTCAGCTGCGTAGAAAAGGAATTATAATTTCTTCGTATAAAGTAGCCGATTGCAATCTAATTAAAATACAGCGCGCAATGAAACGATGCCTCGGCATAAATAAGAAGTTTGATCAATCGATTATATCTTCGTCCTCGTCAGTCGTTCGCGGGGCTGTCGCTATATTCCGCGCCCTCTCTGGCACAATTCGTTATCGAGCGCCTCTTATCAGAGCCGAGCATTGGAAAATTTTTCATACTATCTAAATCGTAGCATCGACGATTTCGCACGCTCGCCAAAGTTGCTTTATAGTCTGCAATGACAAAACGCGAAATTCATTTTTTTTTTTTTTTTCAAATTTCGAATCGTTTATCGATAATCGTTAAATTGAGTTCCGTAATCTATTATGACGTGCATTATATAGAAATAAAATAAAACTCTTCTTTGTAAAATATACTGTTTTAATACTATATTATAAAACAATACTTTTTGTATTATTTATGAAATACTCATATCAGCAATTTTATGCAACTCGATTGATTGTATTATAAAGGATCGAATTCGTATAGTATCCCGCACATACAACTTACCAGTACACGCAAGGGATAACGATGAGTTGGGACATAATCATGCATTACTATATATTATCGTATAGTCAAATGATTAACGTTCGATGTATTTTTTTTTATCGAAACTCACCAATTCTTTGTATTTGATAAACTACAGGTACACCCGCACTGTAATTACGCATAAATTACACTTGGACTATTACACCAAGTTCAAAGAGAACTCGATCGAAAAGCCTTATCCGTAAAAAGAAATTCGATCAATCGATAACTTCGTCCTTGTCGAATGCGAGGCTGGCGCTGTCTCCCGCGCGCACTTCACCACAATTCGTTATCGAGCGCCAGCTCTTACATTAGAGCCGAGGCACTGGAAAATTTTTCATATTATCTAAATCGCCGCGTCGACAATTTCTAACTCTCGCGAAAAAGTTTGAAGTAGCGCTATTAATAAATAAACTGAGCAAAATATTTTCAAATCTTTCTTTCGCGATAACACCTATATTTTATTCAAGGTCCCACTGTTGTTCCCTTATTCGTGTAATCTTCATTAAAAATATTAGTTATTATTTTTCTTAGATAATAGTTTACTATAAAAAGAGGTTTATTAATAAATAGATGTAGAAAAGTTTCTTTTCTATAATAAAACTAAATATCTTACAAATTTAAAGAAAAAGCTCCAGGAAGAAATAAACAAGTTTTTCGACCACAAGACAAATCTACAGTTTATGTCGGTTTTTATTTAAAAAAACTTTTATAAATACAAAAAATTAGAACTAAAAAATCTAATAAAGATAAAAAAATATTTTTACGAAAACGCTCTGCAAAGAAATATATAAAAAATCCTGTAACCACAAGACGCCTATAAAATTTATAAAAATAATAACTTTTAAAGAACCATCGGTTTTAAATAAAAAAAAATTTCACGAATAAAAATAAGTAATTTAAAAACAAAACTCTCCTCTAGCAAAGATAAAAAAAAAACAAATTTCTCTGAAAAAGCTCTACGAAGAAGTACAAGCAATCTCTTAACCACAAGACACGTATAAAAGGTTTATGAAAATGAGGATCATTTTTAAAGGGCCATCGGATCTCGATCATCCGGCGATTCTCCAGAAAAGCCGTAAAATTCGTCGGTCGGGCGCGAAGCGGATCCCGCTTAGGCTTCCTCCTCTCGCCTCCTAGGCCGAACCCGTTTCTGAGTCATGTACGTACGACGACTCGTCGGCACTTGGGTCCGCATTGTGCGCGCAACTCGCGCACGCGCCTTGCATTACTCGCACGCGCCCTACGCGCGCGCTTTCGCTCGCATAATAAGCGTCTTTCTTCTCGGCCGACTTTCTTTCGGTGCGCAGGCCGTGCAGCCGCGCTTCTTTCGCCCTCCCCTCGCGGCGGCGCCGCCGGCCGCCTTTAACGACTCGTCGGCTTCGGGAGCGTATATGGAGTATATGCGCCGCGCTCTCCGGAGGTGTTGAATAAATTGAGGCCCGCCGATCTTCCCCGCGCCGCCGTTTTTTTTCTCACCAAAACCGTAAACGCTCGCGAAAAGCCACGGCGAGGCTCGTCTCGATTTCAGCGCGCGGAAAAACCGAAAACCTCAAGAGCGCCTCTCGGTACGGCTCTCGGGATCTCTCATCTCTTTTTTTTTCTTTTTTCTCTTTTTTTTAATGCCGGGCGTCCTCGTGCATGTGCAGCGTGTAACATGATAAACAAATGAGACTTGGCAACGCGGCGGCGGCTCCTGCGGCAGCAGCCAAGGCCTACCAGGCACACTTTTATTTTCTCTCTGCAGCGCGCGCGCAAGAGCAAGAGCCCGAGCGTCGCGAGCGGAAAAAGAGCGCCTGCACGAAGAAAGAAGACAGCGGGCTAACTCCTCCTCGGCTCGTTCGCCTCCTACTTCTTCTCCTTCTTCTTTCTTCTTTGGATACGGAGACCCGAGGGAGGCTGCTGCGCTAGTCACACTGCGCGCGCTCGCTCGGTCCATTGTCTACTGGATTCGCGAGATGTTGCACTTTGGTCTGTCGAGGAAAAGAATTGGGAATTTAATTTTGAGAAAGAAAAAATTTATGTTGCTTGAAAAAGTTAAGGAATATATAGGAAAAATTTAGTTACGTCCCATGTAATTTAATTTTGAGGAATAAAGTGAGAAAGGGACAATTTATTGAGATTCAACGAAATAAAAATTCTTAATTAGCTTTAATATTATTTAAATGAGTGAAGAATTTTCTACCATCCATGCAAAATTTGATTTATAATTTTTATGAATCTTTAGTAGTATAGTACTCTTATCTTATAATTGAATTTTATAAAAATTTCCATTCAATTTTAAAAAGTCTCTTTACCAAAGAATTTATATTTTTCTCAAAATTTGCTACTCCAAAGGTTATCACCTCAATGTCTTTGGAAATTGCAGTTTATCATTCAAGAATATTTATTAGTCTAATAATTTCACCTGCAGGCTGAATTTCGGCATTTGTTTAGTGTCAAATAAATAAAAAATTAAACAATTATCGGTGAAGATAATTTAGAACGGCATAAACGTTAAGAAAACACATATATAATTCGTTAACAAAAATAAAGATTCGAAATAGCTATGCAAATGATTTCGATATAAGCATAGGACTACCCACATAGAGAGCAGCATAACTCTCACGCACCCTCCGATTCACAGCGTGAGGGCAAAATAAAAGCTCGATATCGCAAAACGTAAATTTGCAATGATAAATATTCGAAAACATCCGCCTCTCGAGTCCCTACGTTCGAAAAGCAAAAAAAAAGGCACATCGAGCACTTAAATCCCGCGTGCGCGAAGTTCGAAAAAAAAAAGGAAGGAAGAGGCAAAAAGTTTATTATCCACACTTTGCACGTACATTACGGGCGTCCAGCGTGTATACGGCGGAGCGCATAAAACGTCCTAGACAACCAATATTCCTCCCCCCTGCTGCCCCCTTCAAAAGGAGGAAAGAAGGGACAAAAAGAAGCCGCGGAGGAAACCCAAGACGCGAAGGGGGAGAGAAGAAGTATGCGCGCGGCGACTTGGCCTCCGCCTCCGCAGCGCAAAGAAAGACCGGAGCTAAACTGCGACTTGCGCCTCTCTTTCATCCTCTTCCCTCTCTCTCCCTCTCTCGCTCTCTCGCTCCTCTCCGTGCTTATTTTTATTGCGCCGCGGAAAAAAGGAGGAGGAGAGAAAAAAGAAGGAAGGCCTCGCTCGTTCATTGCCCATGGTCAGTAATTTCGAGTCGGGGGGGTATGCACGTGTATACGTGAGGAGCGCGCGCTGTGTGCGCCGCTGCATCGCGAGCCAACAGAGAGAGAATGCGCGCGCGGCCTTCGCGCGGGCTTCTCCCCCTCCTCCTTTTTTCTCGCGGTCCTTAGCCCCTTATACTCCCCCCCACGGCACCCCTCCCTCATCTTATTTTTTTTCGCTTATTTCGACCAGGGCTTTATTTATATCAAGGGCTCGCGCGAGCGGCGCAAGCTTCGCGCGAGGCTCCAGAGGTCGCGCGCCCGGCCTGATTTATTCTTGGAAAAGCGATCGTCTCCGCGGATTATTACTTTCACTTCGCGGAGGCCCGAAGGTTTTCTTCTTTCGCGAACGCGGCGATTCGACGCTTCTCCGTCTCTCTCTCTCTCTCTCTCGTACTCGCCTTTGCTCGTTTCTTTATTTTCATTTTTTCTTTTTTTTTTTTTAAAAAAAAAAAAAAAAAAGTTTACGGCCTCTTTTTTGCGAAAGCCGCCCGAGAGAAGCGCGAAGGTGAGGAGGGCTCGGGGAACTTTTATTGCCCGCTTCGGGAAGTTTTATACCCGCTACGGCGGGTTCCGCGATCCTTCTTTTTTTTCGAGCCTTCTTGTTGACTCGCACTTGAAATTGCATAAATTATCATTGGCACGGGCACTTTATCTCCGCGCGTTTCTTACCATTCGATGTTTTAGGAGTTACACTTTAGAGCGTTTCTTTTGAGGGAGGAAAAAAGCTTTTAGCAGAAGATGCGAATTTTCCGTCGGGTTTAGAAATGCAAGAGTGTTTTTTCTTATTCGCGCTTATTTTGTGGCTTCGGTTCTTACCGCTTACAGTCTTGCGTTGCAAAAAAAATGTATTTTTTAAAGTGCGGATTTTTTACAGTTAACTTATTTTAAGATTTCCACTAAAGAATTTCGTATTGATCGTACAAATAACAATTATGAATATTTAAGTATTTTATTAAAATTAAATTTTTTTTTATAAAAATTCTTCAAACTGAAGACAATTTTATCACGATTATGATAAAAAAGTATACGACTTATTATCGCTAAAATTGAATTAATAAATATACACTAATACGACTTTATTATACTTAGTTTTACTAAAAAGCACTAAAGCTTTGAGAACTGCATACTTATTACACAAAAAATTTTTTAAATTGTCGAGATTCTCCTTCGATAAAAAAAATGAGAATACCGCTGTAAAATCAAACTATAATTTTAAAATCTCAACAACAATCGATAACACCATAATAGTTAAATCTTCTCAAGTGAAGGAAACCTATACCATCGTATAACAACACCAAGGAAAATTTTTCAGTAAAAGTACAAAGGAGCGCAGAATAGATCGTCTACGTCGCGGCTCTCTCGTGTTCTCTCGCGCGAAGCCGATGCTTGCTTATCGTGACGTCAGTGATAAAAAGCAGCCATGATGGATAGGGAACAGTCTTCTTCCACTTGGGAGACTCCGCCCCATTTTTCGAGGCGAGCCGCGGCCGCGCGCTCAGGCGATTTCGCGCGTCTCCCGGCGCTTTTTAAGCCAACGGCGTAGCGTGAACGCCGGCCCCACCCCGTGAAAATTTATCGCGCTAACGGCGCATCGCTCCGAAATTATAATTAGCCCCGATCGAATCCACTATAGAGAAGGAAAAAAAAGTATAACCGCCGTTTACAAATTGCACGAGATTCTTCGCTCTCTTCCGGCTTATCCAGTCGCCAACGAAACCGATAGTCGCATACCTTGGACGCGATGAAAAAAGAAAAATCGAGTGGAAAAAATTCGAACAGATAAGAGGTGTGCGAAAACAAAGGGAGAATTTGATTGAGTGGCGCATGTTCGAGGTGGAAGCAAAAATAAAAATCGCGATAAAAGAATCTAGAAAATTTTTCTAATGCCTCATTGGCGCGTGGAAAAAACCTGGAGTGCATCGGTGGAGCTGCACACTGACTTCGGAGGGCATCGCTGCCGCTTAAGTGGGATAGCTCGCTATCTTTTGCCCCTACTACGCTAACCCACCGCAAGTTTCAATAGTGCACACGCAATACTTGCCTAGATTAGGAATCGCGCACACTTTCAGATAAGTAAGAGGAAATTGCAATTGAAAACCAGTCATTTCTTTTTTTATTAGAAGAAAAAATGTAAGAAACGAATCGATAAACTGATCGTTCATTCAAACAGCTTACATTTCCGCTTCACCAACTAAAAAAAATGATGTCATCAAAAAGGACAATAAAAAAAAAATCTTACCTCCCACACGAGAAGAGAAACGAGTCAGATTCTACATATGCAGATTGAAGCATCATACGTGAATCTTTCCAAACTGGAAAAAATTTGGGCAGAAGCCAATGTGGTCATCGTACTCGCGGAAGAATCGTCAACGAGCGCAAGAGCGACAGGCGTCGAGAAGTAAATATACCAAAAGGCGCGAGTCATAAGGTGGTCGTCGAGGCGAGGGGGGGCATCCTCGCGAGATATACATAAGTACGATGCCTGCATGCGCGATATATATGCGAGGGAATGGACACGAGAGCTATCGGTTCGCTTCCGGATTTCCCGACTGCAGCGCCGCGCGACCGGTCGCGGCTAAATGTTATTCCAATCGATGCGCTCGCACGCACACACGTCGGCGCGCCGATTTTTTTCGCGCTCGGCCCGAGAAGCCTCGGCCGCTTATCAGCGCTGGCTCGCTCGGCTTTTCGCGCTTTTTTCACTCCTTTTTAGTCGCTGCCGGGAGGCGAGAGAGCCGATCGACTCGACGCACCGCAAATCGCCTCTTAGTCCGCGACGCCGCGAGCTGGGCGCTCGCCGCTGCGCCCGCGCGTTTTCCCGCGGCTGTCCTCTCCTTTTTTTTAAATCCTCTCACTCTTCCTTTTTTTTCTCCTTCTTAAACGCGAGGCGCGAACCGACAGTGGCCGAGTTCAAGGATCAAAAGGCGCGGACGCCTGAACTACTACACTGCCGAAGATTACGCACCGAGTCTAGAAATTTTATTCTGATACTTATATACCTGTTCAATCGATATACCAAAGAATTTGTTGGAGTTTTGTTGGCTGTGGTAGAAGAATTCTAAGGGAGTAGCGCTTAGTGAAGTGAAACCGAAGTGCGCCAGTGTGTGCTTGAAGATCGAGGAAAACTGACAAAAAAAAGGGAGGCGCGGACAGAAGCCGATTCACTACCAGAAGAGCCTGAATCCCCGACGCATCCGGCACAGTTCGATAGGCATCTTCGATGGTCGCTCGCAGCGGAGGCCTGGGATCGAACTTACGCAACTGCATTACGCGCTCCCCCCCTTTACGTAACAGCGGCGAATTTCCCGCTGAAAAGAAAATAAAAATCACCGACCCGCATTTCGGAGCCGACCGAATCCACCGGTGATACCCGTCGAGGAAAGGCAGTAAAAAAAATCCGGCGTCGCGGGGTATAGATGCAACAGGATGTACACGTCGGGGGAGAACCACGGCACGTGGTCGCCTCCGCCGGCGGCGGGTCAGCCTCCAGCCAGCCTGGCTGAGCAGCCGCCGCAGCAGCAGCAGCAGCAGGAGCAAAATCAGCCGCGCAACCATCAGCCGACGTACGTCCCGCCGACGTATCATCAGCCCCATCCCCATCACCACCACTTGCCGCCCCATCAGGTAATTAACGCCGCGGCGCGTCGGGAGCCTATGCATCCCCGAAAGCGATTATGACGCGCCGATCGATGCCCCGACCGCCGCCGCGCACCGGAACCGGGGACCTTTTTTTCGATTTGCCCGTCGAGCTAATTCTCTCTCGCCGGACCCCCTCCCCCCCTCTCCGGCCTTTGCGGATTTTCATTAGCGCCGTCACGTGGCGCGGAAAATTAAGCTGATGATCGTATACCCCCACCTCTGCCTATGCAAAAGCTGGTCTTTTCGCATAAAAATCGACAGCTCGAGGTTTCTGGGTCGGCGCTTTTTGGATTTCGAAAGGAGGACTGGCTGTATAATTGATTTGGCTGGAGCTAAATGAGCGCAGGGGAAAAAGAAGCGCGACGCGCTGTAAAAACGATCTCTCATCAATATTCGAAGGCATCGGCGCGCGAGCGCGCTATCGGGACGGTTATTAAAGGCCGCGAAAACGCGCTGTATAACGATGCATTTTTCCGCCGGCGCGAAATTAAATTGCACTTTTGCCGATAGCATCAATGGACGGGGCTGCCCGAGCGCCTATTCATGCCGGTCCGTAACAAAAGCCGACTGATAAAAGAGAGGAGGGAAAAAAAAACGAAGTAATCCATTGTGCTCTCCTTCGGCTCTCTTGAGAAAATTCATTCCGCGTCTCGAGGAAAAAAAAGGGGGGAGGGAGGAGGGGGAGGCGCTCGCGTAAAAGTCGAACGTATAGATGAAAGCGTGTAATAGCGCGAGCAGATGGCCCGGGGTATAATTAACGATAGATCGGCGAGGACGACCACGGACGAGTCTCCCCCGCGTACCGGCCGGCCGATCGACTCTTTCTTCTTCTTTTTTCGAGGAGAGAGGAAAAAAAAGTGTTGCGACGCACGCGAGCCGGCCCATTCTCTACGGCCGATGGAATGACCGACAATTAGTGTCCTTTTTTTTAGTGCGGCATGTCGGGGAAGGCGACGAGTCCGTGGCACATCGATTTTTTTTTTTTTTACTTAATTTCTTATTGTTCGGTCGCGCTGTGCTATTTACTCGCCTTTGTTATTAAATACGAATTAAAAAAAAATAGACAAGTGTGTTTACTGTCCTCTGTGTTTGGGAGTTGAAATGTACATATGTTCGGGGAAAAATTGTGTTTACTTAAAAAATATATAGCTGCCCTTGTCGTAACTACCAATTAGGCGGGAAAAATATTAAATTAATGAAAAAACGGATAAATACTTGTGACAAGTAGCAGTAGAACTACTTTGAATTTCTATACGTAAATACACGAAATTAAAAAATGGAAAAGTCATTAATTCATTTTCTATATTAAATTTTAAAAAAATATTTCCAATTTTCAATCTTAAACATGAATATTATTAAGTATATACTCGCAAGGAAATTAATCGAAAGACATATTTGAATAATTATTACCTTACTTTGAAAAAACTTTTACTTGGCTAAAAACTACTTAAGGTTTCCAGCAAGGTAATTACTCAATTATCCATAACTGAAATCTGCAATTTGCAACAATTTTGATACAATTATATATTCATAATACAAATTAAAAATGAAAAAAAATCCATTTCACGAAAAACTTAATCACTTGTCTTTAACACTAATCTAAAGAACATCATTAATCATAGCTCAAATGCTATAAAAAAGAACGAACGTACAATCGAGACAAATTAACTTAGCCAGTAATGTAGAGCAGTAAACTCCCGCCGGCAAAAATTCCATCCGTCAAAGCGATATATAGCAACTCAATACGAGGGGGGTACTATGCAGTCAAAGCAATCGAGCAGACGCGCACAAAAACGAAAATTCCCGCGTGTCGCGCGCGAAGAACCGGACGCCGTCGTGTCTCGCCTCGCATTCCGTCGCTCGGACTCGAGGCGGTCGTCCTTCGTCGTTCTCGCACTTACATACACACATACACACACATATACACACATACACACATGTATACGCACATAAATACATGTGCATACACACATACACACATGTATACGCACATACATACATGTACATACGCACATACACACACACATAAACGTACACTCGCGAGCTCACGCGCGCGGTTTTACATAATCCGCGGAGAAAAATGACACCCGGCCCAGAAAGCGATAGCCGCGCACCGCGCCTGTCAGCTCGCGGGCCTGACGTGTGCGGGGAATCTGCCCTTTTTTCGCGCGCGCGCGCGCCTGCGCCTGGATTTGCTCTCGTTCGAGGGGCTCTCGAGTTACCGGGTGTCCGTTAACCAACTCTAGCGGTACCTCGCTCATGAGGCGAGATCGACGCCGAGGGACGCCTTTTCAGACGAGCCCGACGCTTTTGGTTTTCGCCTGCGGCCGATTGACTTTCCCCGCGACGCGGTTCTGCCGTACATTTATATACTCGTCTCTGCGACGCGTACAAAGTATTTTATTTACGCACACGAGCGGCCACCCGACGAAAAGTATAACAAACTGCGAGGGTAAATATTTGTCCAAACCGAAAAAGCGTGGGCGATCGACGCGTACGGGACCCGATTATTAAAGGTCAATTACGGAAAATTTTACGGGTGGCTATTAGAAAGAGATCAACGGAGAGACGAGTGTTCTGTATACACGCGTGTGTATTATGTACATGAGTAGGGAATTGCGTGCTTTTGTACGAAAAATTGTCGGACGTGTCGTTAGGAGTGAAAAGGAACTACGGGATGGTATTTCCGCGTGGCGTACTTGACGCGTGCGCTCGCGCTTCAATTGGAGCGACGGCGGCGCGAGCTATTTTTCGCGCACCGCCGGGCTTCCGAGGGAGAAAGAAAGCCGGAAGCTTCGACGTGTAACGATTCAGCCGGACAATTACGCGCTAAATTCGCCGGGGCACCTTGCGCCGCCGACGCCTAATTGCCGCTACTCGAATTAATTGTTCGCGCAGCCGTACGCAACCGACTCGCCTCTGTACTTTATTTTTTGATAAAGGGTTACGTAAAACCATGCCTCGCTACATTTTTTTTTTGTTTGTATCGCTTGTACGATCGACCGATGTACAATTTTAATTCGATAAAACGGTTACTTGTTTCGTTAACGTACCGCCGATATTTCGTTAATCGCGATACAAGTCAACTGTTTTATATTTTTATAAATTTCATTATTTTAAAATACTAGAAAAATTTTCTTGTATTCTCTTTTAAAATTTAATCAAAGCGGAATGTCCGCCTGTTAAATAAAAACTTCAATTGTTTATTTACTTATTTAATACTAAACATACACAACTGCCCTTAAAACATAAGTTTTTACATAATCTATAAAAAATGGAAATGTACTAAAGTGTACTAAATTAGAAATAAGAAAAAAATTAAGATTTCTACTAAAAAGGAGGTGATTGTATGTATAACCTTGTATTAAAAAAAGTTACGACGCAAAAAAGAACCAGTCTTCGCTTCTGCTAAGCCAATAGTCCATACACCACGAGGCAGCGAGGCTCGTGTCCATTACAATTGACTTTAGTCAGACTCCGCTCTCGGCCGTCGTTAATCCAGTCCAGGTCGAAACTTTTTAATCCGTCGCTTTTAAATTTGCCGGGCCAATCCAATTTTCGAAATCCAAATATGGTGAAATCCCCTTGGCGAGGCCGTCCACGAGAGTCAAGTCCCCCTCCGGTCTGGCCATCTATTTGCCTCCTTTGCATGTATCCATTTGTCTCGGGACGCGTGCGCGTCTTCCCCCGCGTGCGCGTGTGTACACAAGTTTTCCCTTAATTCGGAGGGCACGGGGAGCCGAGCCCGGCCGATGCACCTAAGGTCCTCCGGGCGATGTGTGCCCACGCTCGGCCCGGGGGTGGGTGGGGGCGAGCCATGGCATTAGCCGAGGACGGACAGGCGGCCTCTCGAACATGTGCGAGGAAAGAGGCACGCGTGGGTGGGCCCTGCGCTCGAGGGGCTCAACGATCGCGCGCATACACACATAGCATACTGCGTTGCGCGTATAATACATACTACTGGCTCGCAACGAAAATTTCGAACGGCTGGGAGCGCAATGTAAATTCTACTTGCAGTTGGCCGGCTACGTCGACTTTCGAGTTTCTCGGGTAATCGCTGTTTTCGATGCGTCGCGATAAACTGTCTTACTTTTGAACGTTGAGAAATTTGCGTATAATGATTTATTAGCCAAAGAAAACAGCTAAGAAAGTTATTATTATTTTTATTAAGATATACGTTATTTCTTTATCCTTTAATTTATTTATTTTTTTAATGCAAGTCCTGTGTACATATATAAATTCAATAGAATAACATTGTTAATTGTTTCATTAATATACCAAAGGAATTATTTATTATTTATTATAAATTTATGAAGAAACTATTTAGAACTTCTTAAATAAATAATTATTGATTCACGAGTAAATGTATTAATTATTTATACAGTAACGCAATAACTAATGCACTCAAATCCTATAAGATGATAATTAGGATATTCTCGTGACGTTATACTGAAATGAAAAATAATTTAAGACCAGTTTACTATCAATTAATAATACTTTTATAAATTATAAATAAATAAAAATATTAAAAACTGAAGCTTTTTCCGCTTGGAATTTAACCCTTCATCTCTAACTGAATAAACGCAGCTCCTTACAAGTACAAATACGGCATTATTTCGATTTCTAAAGGGGCTCGCTGATGCAGAAAAACCATAGCAGTTATTTAACTTCGACAAATAAAAATTACACGGTTTTTATATCAACCCGCACTTAAGACATTAACGCCGACCTCAAAGCCAACGGGCGCAGCCGCACAAAAGAAAGCGAGAGCAAAGTCGAGAATATCGCGCAAAGATCGAGCCAAAGAAGGCTGCGAAAAAAAGAAGAAAGAGAAGAAAAAAACACAGGGGAATGAGAGAAGAAAGAAGCGGCGAGGCGGGGGTGGGGGGGGGGAGGTAACGATTACTTAAAGTTATGATCATGCGTGCGGGAGCGCGCGAGGCAGTGTCCAATGGCATATGGCGGGCGCAGGTGAGAGAGATGTGCGTCTCTTTGTTGTACACCGCGAGTGCGCGCGACGGTATATAGGCGAATAAAAGGGCCAGGCTCCTTTCCGCCCGAAATGCTAACGATCCCTTCGGACTCGGCCGCGACGTGAATGGAGTGGGCGCCCGGCTGCGGGAGAAAAGAGTTGGATCATCGCATGCAGATATACCCGGGGAGAGAAAGAGAATAAGAGAGAGACAGAAATAAGGACTGTCCGCTCCCTCTTTCCGCGTCCCGACTTCGGCGGCCTTGACTAATCGCACCCTCATATATATATATAGATATATATGTTGCTTCTCAGCGAGGGCGATCGGGTTTTCTCAGCGTCGCGAGGAAAGCGTATGGTCCCCGAGTTAAAAAAAAAAAAAAAGAAACGGAGGGAGGAGGGCGCGGTGGATTAGGCGAGCGAAAAAAGTTCCGACGAGTTTTAAATGCGCTTAAAGTCGAAGGGACGCGCCGTGGTTTTTTCTCTCCCTGCCGCCGGAGGAAATACACCGCCGGCGTCCGGATGCGCGTCACTTGATATATTTTTCCATTATTAAGGACATTAAGCCGCAATGGCCTGCGGCCAGGCTCATGATTCTTTTACCGTCTCTCTCAGAGCGTGGCTCGTCCTCCTCGCGTTTTTCGCGCTTGTATATATAGGGCAGCCACTTCCGCGGTCCGCGGCATTTCTCTTCTGGGCTCATTTTTTCGCGCCGCTGGACGGGGGGAGGGGAGGACGATAAATCAGGAAAAAAGATTCCGAAAACCCTTTCCCGCACTAATTTCTCCGCGGCAATTTTCCGCGTCTGCTTGGCTGATAAAAATTTTGATTAATGGACACGCGACGAGACGGCGATGCGGGCGCCGCGTGAGCGAGCGAAGAAAAGGACGCCTCCGGAGCGGTGATTGTGTAACCTTGCGTTAAAGTTCATTGTAACGCGGAAGCCGCTGCGTTCGAAAGAAGGTCGGCATTTTAATCGAGATTCTTCTTTATTTTTCTTTTTTCTTTTTTCTTTAAGGTCGCATTAACAAGTTTCGAAAATTCAATCTGCATTTTGTTTCGTTGCGCTGCATTTCGGCGATGAACTTGAGTAATATGCATTAATTTCGATGTTATCTTATGTACTCTCAACTTGTTCATTATTATTCAGTGTATACGATCATTGAAAATCGATACTATTTTAAATTATTGGATAAACACACATTCGCGACGTGCAATAAATCTAAAATTTTCATTATTCTATGTAAATTAATAATATATACTGTACAAACATTCAGTGTCATATTTAAAAAAATATATATATTTAACTTTCATTATAAGACGTACATAAACGCATTACCTACTTCATATTAAATTACTTTCTTAAAAAGATCCGCAGAAAGCAATTTAAGTAGATACATAATTATGCAACAAAAAGCTCGCATTCGCGAGACAAGAAAAAGGAAGGAGCCCGACCGCATCGTAACATAACGAACCCGAGATTAACTAATTAGCCATAAAAGACGTAATTACAATCGCCAACAAGGATCTCGGCTGGGATCGTTATCAGCGCCTTTTTTTTCCTCCCCATATATACTCGCGCGCGAACGCATTCCTCCTTGATGCTCGTAAGTCGAGTCTCCGCTTCCGCCTTTCGGCCGCTGGGCGAAAGCTCCTGCCGAGGTCGAGGATGTCGACTGTGCGCGAGGCTGGGCACTTTCGCGCGTTTCGAGAAAAAAAAAGCAGAGAAGAAGGCGACCCGCGAGGAGAGCCACTCGAGACGGCGAGTCGTTAAAAATTCGCAGCGGGTTAATCGCCCGGCGAAGGTTCCCACTCTCTCGAGCTTTCCTCGGCGGATTGACCCAGGCTTTAATGATCAATCGACCGTTTGCATTATCGCAGTCGAACTTTGTACCCCGGACGATTCCTCTGCGCGCGAAACCGACGCCTTCTTCCTGGCTCCAACTTTTTAATTCCAATTATCCGCGCGATTTTATGATGAATTCCTCGATTGATTTTGTGCGTCGTCGATATTTTTTTTTGTTTTGTTTTGTTTTGAATGAGTATATCGTAGAGGCGCGCGATAGGAGAAAGTAGTTTATAAACTGTGAGCTAGATAAATAGTAGACAATTATTTCTACTGTCTGTGTGAAAGTCGCAATAGATGTATATAGTCCCGCAGCAATAGATATTGTTATTCACGATTGCTGATTTATCGTTTGCATTATCAAAATGAACTTTGTATCCTTCAGTTCTTTTTTTCTCTGGCTTTTGCATAAGTTCTTTGACTTGTATTACTTACCCCGCGAGAACAATGAAAATTAACCAATAATAGTGTCAAAGTAATTATTAAAAACAAATTTTTTTTTTTTAAATTCAAAAATTTCTTTTTAGTATGTAACTATAATATTTTAATATATGTTTGTATAGTATTAACGGAAAATGATTCATATTGTAACATTAACCAACATTAATTTATCACACTATCATCTCGCCTTTAATAAGTTAAAAATCAATATATATCCTGGAAGAGGAATACGTTACGGACGGGTTAAAGGGGAGCTACTTTTATCGTCAAGGAGCTTTTAATCACCGTAACGCATTCAGAATCCCCGCGGAAAATCCTTACATCCGCAAACGGGCCACTCCGTCAAAAAAAAAACCATAAAAAAAGAGAAAAGGGGATGCAAAGTATCTTCTACAGGCCGCAAAAGAGTCTGTTTGCTCAGCGGCAAAGAGCGAAGAAAAGGCGTGCGGAGAGCGAGGAAAAAAAGGAGGTAACGAGAGAGAGAACGAGGCGCGGAGAAAATCAGGAACAGGCTTTCTCTCTCACGGGAATTAAGAGCCATAGGGATGCCCAGTCCGATCGCTCGCAACCCCTTGCGCGCGGAATCGTTTTCTCCCGTGGGATCGGCCGACTTGAAAAAAAAGAAAAAAAAAAACTCGCGCAGCCGACGAGAAGGAGCGGACGCGAGTGGAGATAAAAGAGGAGGTCGAATGCTGGCAAGATGAAAGGGGTAGGGAAGGGGGCAGGGGGGTTAGAGCGAAGGTTGACGTTCGACTTTTCTCGGGGAGATGAGAAACTTGAGAACCCTCTGCGACAATTTCAATTCTTTCGCGAGAGCGGCCCGCTCACTTTTGTTCCTTTTTCCGGCGGCGCGCGAGCGCGGCAGCTAAGATTCTTAAAACTTTGGAGTAGGCGAGAGAGCGGGCGAGATTTTTCGATTTTAATTACAGTTTTAACATATTTTAATAAAATCCGGGACGGCCGAGAGCCCGTTCTCGGCTCGCTTTTTCTCCTTCTCTCTTTCTGTGGGTCGCTCTCGGGATGAGCTCTCGCGACGAGCTTTTTAAAGCCCCCGGAGGTCGGGGGCTACATTTTTCCACTGGATTGCCAGAGATTTAAGCAAACGATCATAATTGCTCATAGAGTTTTTACTTGCGAAGTTAACTTAATGCGTTTTAAATCTTTAAATTTTATTTAGCTTTTCGCTTACAGTTGGGATTTCAGAGGGGGTGCGAAATAATCATTATTTTATAACTTTTTTATGACCACTTTTTGCGGTAGAAAATAGTATTCTTCATTTGAAGAATCAAGTATTTAATTGACATTCCAATTTTTTTATAATTTACATTTAGATACATTAATTATTAAAATCAATAAATTACGCAGCGATGGTTTGTTTTTCTCTGTAATGGTCTTTACGTCGCCTTGACTCATAACGTAATTACTGTAAAACAATAACTCATGCTTCATTAAAGGTTATGACTATATACTGTCTTATGAACGAGTTTCATTTTCATTTATACGCAGCACATTAATCAACCATTATAAGGACTGTTCCTGTGTAATTTTTCATAAAATATTAAAAATTTTCTTATTTTTTAGCGTTATATCCATTTTTTCGTCACTTCGAACTTTTTAGTACTTAGATTAAATTTAATTAATTATAAAATGTTGACAATTCCTTTTGATTAGTTCAAACTCTTCTGTACATAAACAACATGTAAAAATGACTAAAGCTTGAATACTTAAAATAAGTCGCACTTGAATTTTGCTTAAAAATTTAATCAGAATCACAGAAAATAATCGAATGCACCAAAATATCTTTAACTAAAACCGCATAACATCATCCTCTACAAATTTATCGCAAACTCATTAATTCAAATCTGCCCGATCGAAAAGCAGCCATCGGCCAATATTTCAAGCTACAAATTCACGCTGAAAGAATAAAAAGCTAGAGCCGGAGAAAGAAAGAAGCGAGAGAGATCAGCGGCGATCTAAAAAGAAACAAGCCAAGGGCAGACTGCATTCAATAATCCGGCGTAGCTCGCGCGTGCCTGGGGCGCCTTTTGCGCCGGCTCTCTTTCCCCCGGGTGGACTTGGCCGGGTATATACACACTTGCGCGCGGCAGCCGCCTCTCCCACACTCGGCCCGACTCTCTCTAACCCTTTCCGCGCGCCCCCACACTCCCCGGCCTAATCCCGGGGCCGCGCGCCGCAAACACCTGTTCGCCTCTCTCCCTGTCCTCCTCCTCCTCTTTTTTTTTTTATTTCTCTCCCCCTTTCGTTTTATTTCGCGGGGCCTGGGATACGCAGCCCCGCGCGCCAGGATCAGTCTCGCGGGATCCTCCGGAGGCGAGTCCGACATGCGGCGGACTCGTCCGGGCTCCGGACGGCGCGTTCTCCTCCGGACAGCCCGATAGACGCGACGAGCCGGGGTTATATTTATGTGTATATACATAATACACGCTCGGAGGAGCTCGAGCCTTTGTGCAACTTTCCGACGACGGAGATTTTTATCTGATCTCGAGCAAGTTTTTAACTGTGACGTTAAAAAGCACCGCTTGCGAACTTAGTTTTTAAGTGCAAGTGTCTTGACGCGAATGCTCGCTATAGCTAATGCACGAACTGAATGCTTTGTGTGTCGCATAACGTGCGAAATGTACACTCGGAGAAAAATGTTTTACTCGCTTATACTTACTTATACTTTTAATGCTTTGTTTCTCTTTTAGCGTCAAACATTTTTCTTGAGTGTATAAAAAGTGCGCTATTTCGAGGATGCAAGGTACATGTCTTATGCAACGAGGAGAGCGCAAAAAGGAGACAAGTTTCAATTGTTATGATTTTAATGACTTTGGAAGGGGGAATGTTGTATCCGCATTTTTTGTTGCTGTAAATTATCCATATTTATTGTACAAATATTAATGAGTTGTATATCATAGTACAATTAAAGTACGTTTACGGTCGTACCATTAAGGTGCATTATAAAGACACTCATTGTACGCGTGACTTGTATACGCATTAGATTAATATGATACAAGTTTCTTTACCGCATATTCAATCAAAAGCTCAAAGAAGCCAAAATTAAAAAAATCTTATCGATTCAATAATCATCCAATAAATCATTCTACAACATTCCCCCCCAAAGAGCTTATCTAACCGCGTATCAGACAAACACCTCGAAATAGCCAACTTTCATCCTCTTGTCGTAAAATTTCCCAGCGAAATCTTACCTCAAGTATCTTTCTATTAAAAACAATGTAAAAAACGAAATAAAAAAAAAAAAAAATGGCGAAAGCCGCATGGCCACGTGTGTGCCGGCGAACGTCCGCGCCGACGGCGGTCGACCCACCCAGTGGCCATCGGCTCGTGCTCGTGCAAGAGCGCAGCATACCAACTAACCCCGGCAGTTCTTCTCGCAGATCTTCATGCACAAGAACGCGATGCAGCAGATACACGCGCGGGAAATGAACGCCGCGAGCGCCCTAGGCGGGGGCAGGCCCGGCGGCGGCGTCGCGGGCGGCCTCGCGGGCCTCGGCGGCGGCCTCGGCGTCGGCCCCGGCATGATCACCGGCAACGAGGTCAAGCCCCACCAGTGCCAGCAGTGCCTCAAGTCCTTCTCGAGCAATCACCAGCTCGTGCAGCACATCAGGGTCCACACCGGCGAGAAGCCCTACAAGTGCAGCTACTGCGACCGCAGGTTCAAGCAGCTGAGCCACGTGCAGCAACACACGAGGCTACACACCGGTGAGTACCGAGATTCTGTTTTTTCTTCTCTGTTTATGAGTCGCCGGCTCGGTGGAGCCGTTGGCGCGCCCCGAGACGGGCCTTTAACCGAGGCGTGGAACTTGAGGACTTTTAGAGTGACGCGCGATTCGCGAGGAATTTTTTTTTATTTTTTATTTTTAACGGGTGAGTTTTTGGAAAACAGTTTAGTGTATAAACGTGCAAATGAAGCATAGGAGATATTTAATAGTCTTTAGAATGAATAATTTGAAACGCATTTTATCGCTTCGAGGTATTTTATTAAAGTTTGATGTAGGTAATTAAAGAGTGAAGTAACTTTCGTAAAAGCACTATTAAGGAATGTGCTTTACGTTGAAAAATGCATAAGATATAATAGTAAAAGGTTTCATCATTAAATTTCATTATTACGAAATTTCGATTTTATATTTTGGA
This sequence comes from Sycophila texana, assembly GCA_035582955.1. Taxonomy (NCBI): domain Eukaryota; kingdom Metazoa; phylum Arthropoda; class Insecta; order Hymenoptera; family Eurytomidae; genus Sycophila; species Sycophila texana. The sequence continues at coordinate 18,018,622 of JAWWEN010000048.1, read as the reverse complement.
CAATAAACGCGTCTTTAAGGTAGTTCTTATAGTTGACTGCCCGACTTAAACGGAAGTTAACTTACAAAAAATATAAATTATAAGTGATCGTATATCAACTGAATCTAAATTATTGTGATGTATTTTTAAATTTAATTGTAAAAGTCACATTTGTATTACCACTTATATAATTCTACGTTTAAAACGCGTATTTCAAAGTACTATTTCTTTAGAAATAGTTGGTCAATAATCAGTCTTTATTTGCACATACAGATTTGTTCTTCGACAAACTAATTTCGCTGGGAGTTTCATGAATAGTTTTAAATAAAAAATCTTAAATAGAAGTCTTAATTAATTCAATTTATCTAAAAACTATTATCTTAACTATGTAAATCTGAATTAGTGAAATTTTGATGTATATAGTAATACATTGCAGGTTAAAAGTATCCCACTAATTGA
>JAWWEN010000048.1:18000591-18018084 GCA_035582955.1 Sycophila texana | reverse complement strand
TTTCACTAGGAATATGTGACTATTCACTTAAGTTTAGTGAAATCGGAGAATTTTCACTAATTCAGATTTAGAGGGAAGATAAAAACAAATTTCTAGAAATTACTAAACAAATTCCATCTATCCCGGATCACTTTACATTATTAACAATCGACATGTACACATAACAAGACACGCGCGTCACTTAAATAACGAATACACCAGGCGAAAAATCCCCCGCTGAAATTAGCATAAGTAAAATTTGTTCGCGTCGCGTCCTCTCCAGAAGCACAAGCAGCAGGCACTCGAGAAAGCGGAGAAAAAAAAATCGTCGAAGCAGCCCCATAAAGCGCCTCGGGGCGGTGCATATACATACACCCCGGGTGCACACGTGAGCGCCGCGCCGGCCGCGGAAAGTCATGCCGAGGCTTGGCGGCCGGGCGATAAAGGCTCCGGCGCTTGCGTGCGCGAATGTCAGGGAAATACTGATAACCGATAACGCGCGTCGCCGTATAGCGCCGGCCCCGTGTACTGATATATCTCGTTATTTAGCTTAGCCCCCGGGGGCGGTGCGATAAAGCCCTTCCTTCTTTGCCTCGTTTTTTTTTACCTCCTTCCGGGCTTTCTTCCCGGCCCGCCGGCGCGGATTAAAACGAGAAAGAATTTCATTAAGGGATGAGAGAGCGAGGAGTAGTCACTCGGAAGGTATTAAGGACTCGCCTCGCGAGCCATCCCACCCTTCCTCTCGCCCGCTCTCTTATTCTTTCTTTCTTTTAACGCTGACCCGCGACCCTTTGCCGAGAGAATATATACACGCGCGGGAAGATCGCAGGTGATGATAAGGGACTGATAAAGCGTTGCGTACCCCCGGCATTCCTAATTCGACCCTCGCAGTCCGAGCCGCTAAGAGCAATGAGTAATTTTTTTTTCTGTGTTGATGATTCTTTGATAGATTCTTTTTTTTATTCGCAGGCGGATAAAGTAGAGTCCGAGGGAAGAAGAAATTTTTCAGAGGCAAGAGCCTTAAGGCCGGAGGCTGAGATTCGCTTTGGCCGGTGCCGCGAGAATAAATAAAAAGGGAGCGCGAGAATTTCGAGTATTTAATCTGGCGAGCTACCAAGATCTTTTCGAATCAGCCGGAAGTTCCTCTCTCTTGTTTTTTTTTCTTTATTTTATTTTTTTTTTTAACTGAACCTCCTCCGGCCCGCTTAAAAACAACTTTACTTAGCGACCCCTTTTTAATAGTTTGCTCTTGGTCCCTTTAATTATTTCCACCGGTTCGAGGTGTTCGCCCTTTAAATTTTTCCTCCTTCGCAAATATAGCCAAAAAAACGGCTTGGATTAACATTTTCAAAGTCGCGTTTCAATTATCCATTCAAATAGAAATTCGCACCGGCGACAATGTAGTAGTCGCCCCCCTCCCCCCCGATTTTTTTTTTCAGTCGAACGTTATATACACGTGTCCGATGCTTTCATCCTACTCCCGGCGAATCCGCCGAAGCGTCGTCAAACGCATCGGACGGATTTTAATGCTTTTTTAATAACCCCTACCCCCGTGTCCCCGCACCGCCAGCGCGCGGCTCGCCGGGGAATGAAAAGAAAAAGGGTTGGCTCGCATTGATTTCGCAGGGAGCCGAATGACTACTGGCAGTACCCTTTGCATTAATAACCCACCCCGAGTCTTGCCCGAGTGACGGCCGAACACGAATTCCCCAAATTTTTTTTTTGTTCTTCGCCAGCTCGACAATTAGGACGGGATTATTATAGGCTGTCCGGTTGACACGCACACTCTCGGAGGATGAATGAAGAAAAAAAAAATTAATTCCTACACGAAATTTTTCTCTTTATTCATTTTTTGTTTCTCTTCGTCAACTACATACACACATTCCCTCGGTAAACAAATGCCGCCACTTCGGCGGCTTAATTGAATTCTGATGGCGCGCGATTATTCACCGCGCCGAATGAAAAATAAAGAGTCTGTTGTGGCGTATGTATAATGAAGGTCGCGCCGAGTGAATTTTTCACGCAGCGGCAAACTCGCAGCGATGAAATTTTCATTCGCGGTCATTATTCAAACGAGCTGCTCAATGGCCGTAACTAGGCGCGATTGCTCGTAAAGTCTAACGGGTATAGTCGCGGCTCGCGGCGCTTCCGTTGATTGGCGCGCGCCGCGTGCCGGCGGCGTGAAAATCGATGGCCTCGCGAAATTTCCGAAATCACCTGACGGGCCGCCTCGGTGCGATAAAAAAATGAGAAAAAAAAGAGATTAGGGGAGGAGGGTGGGGGCGGGAATCGACCGATCGTCATCTCCGGTTCCGCGCGTGGCACGCGAGAGCGAGGGAGGCCGATGTTCATATATATATAGACGGGGAACCGCGAAATCAATTTCGCAGGGCATAGGCAGGCGATTCCGGGCGATTAGGGCCGACAATTACGCGCAGGCCCTCTCGCTCCCTCCTTCGGCGGAGTATAGGGTATGTACCATCGCCACGGCGGAATATAGAAACGCGTCGCGAGACTCGCGTGTATAGACCATGTGAGAATATAGCTTCTGGGCTATACCTGAACGGGCCGAGCTCATCGTCGCCTCGACCGCCTGTGTATATTTAACGCCGATAGACGATGCCTCGTTAGCCTTGTACCTTACCCCTTAAAAATTTTCCTCCTACCCTGGTCTTCACTGTTTTGGTACGTTAAATTTTTATAACGGGTTGTATGGAAATTATATATATACTTTTAAATTTTCGTTATCTCATTTATTAATCAATCAAATTTATTAAAGAATTTTCTTCTGCCTAATATACATTAGAATTTAAAAAAGACAAAAATTGATTTTGGTTTTAAATAATATGCACAGAAAATATACCTTTTGTGATATACCACAGACTTTAAATGATAAATAAGGTAATTTAATATAATTCAATTACATATGCGAAATTTAAAAATTTTCCTCTTTAAATTGTTTTCCCGTATGTCATTCGATACTTTATTTCCAAAGTATCAGTAATTATTTTCAAGCTTAAATTATACGAGCTCGGAATTACATTGCGAATTTTAATTAAAATATTGAAATTCAAGCACAGAGCAACGAGTATCAATCGATCGGCTCGAGATGTTTGTTTTTTTTTGCCATTTTTGCCAAACAAACAACGGCACCTGATCAGTCGAAATTAATTTGAATAATGATTTTATCCAAGTGAAGAGTGCGCCTGCAAATACGCGCACATACTTCTCTCAGGTGGATCGGCTTTTTAAATCCGATAATAGTAATTAAATTATTCCCTATAATTAAAACGCAACAGATTATACAAATTGATTGCGTTTAATAATTCGATTTTTACGTCCGATTAATCCAATTGGCTCTCTTTATCGAATGAATAATGCGATTCCGACTCGTCGGCTCCAGCATCAAAGCTATACTTCAAAGCTGCAATCTCAAAAGTTCGCGTGTGACGTTCAACGCGCATCATATATACGATCATGCCAATATTTCTTTATTTTTTCGTTCGACTCTTCCGGAAATTCGGCGAAACAAGGAGTAGCGGGCAGCGAACGGCGAAACAGCTGCATTTTAATGACCGCCGAATGCGACGAGCATTAATAATTAGCCCCGGACTGCGTATTTGCGCTCTTTCCCCGCCCAGTGGATTTTTAAACAATGCGGAGCGGGTGAAAGACCAGGGTGGAGGGGGCTGGTTTAATCGTAGGTCCGATCGCTTCGATTATAAACTTTTCCTCCGTAAACCGCGGGTTGATGAATAATTTATTTATATGAAATTATTAAGGGCGTTACCGTACAGAGTTCCTGAATTTTCCACGAGGTCTCGATTAACCCTCGGCAGGATTAAAGCGGGTTTCAATTAAACAGATTCGAGGGAGTACGGATCGAAAGAAACTGACCGAATGGGCGATCCTCGTGATTTGTCGTGGAATTGGGAAAATTTATCGCCGGTGTAAACGAGTGCGTAAGCCGAGCGATACGTTCGTTGCGCGCTTAACGGAGTTACCAGATCCACCCCCGTTGGATGATACTGTCGATGCTAATTAAACCGCAAATCGACTTTTCCTCGTATAACTCCTCACCGCGGCGATAAGTATACACTCTTTTTTAATTATGCAGGTTTACATTTTTATTTGCTACGTATAGCGGGTATAATCCTGTTGGCCGCCGATCCGAATATCGTGGTATTATACTGGGGGGGGAAGAATATTTTATGAACTACCCGCAGTCAGTTAGTTTAGCATGGAAAATTTGGATATGAAAATATCGCACGATTTTAGAATTATTATACTTTTGCTCGATATCCTGTTGAGATTCTTATTTTAAATTCTTACGCGGCTTCAATTTACTTCCTGACCTATATATGTACATTTACACGGCATCTATTCAGAATTTAATACTACAATTATTTTATTTCATATATTTAGAAAATTGATATTCCTTTTTAAGTCATTACTTCCGTATAAAGTTTAGAGTATTTTATTCATCAATGATGTGGTCTACTAAAATAACTTCTTTTTATTGAATTAAGTAAATAAAATCAGAAATATATAGTATGAAGTACATAGTATTTTATTCAGTAAATTTTCATCCTTTTATCAAATTAATGAAATACCATACAAATAACTATATAAGAAAAAGTGTACTAAAACAAGGAAAGAGTAAATATCTCGTTAAATTTCGAAACGAATCAATAGAGCAACGGGCATGCAACAATACAATCGAAAAATGCAAATGCCGTAGCTCATCGCTGCACATGCGAGGCCCGGAAATTACAAAACCCGGGGTAGGCCGCCAATGTACAGTGGATAATCCGGCCCGATAAAGACAGAGTGCACTCAGGAGACCACCCCCGCAGGAACGCATACACACGCCCAGATAGAAAAGCTGCACCGGCGTTGCGCATTCCCCCGCTCCGTGCACCCTCCCTCCGCCCCAAACACCACCGGTCACCCCCGAGCGTCCATTATATGTTTCTACCCGGGCACAAATATAATTCATTAACCGAAATTCGCTGCCCGGGCCGGGCCGATATCGCGCGAACTTACGCGCGAGCCTCTCCAATGTACACACACGCCTATGCCTGTACACACACCCCCACACGTATATATAGAGATATATATGCGTACGTGCATACATGTATGTATGCTCAGAGGAGGATTTAAATGTATAAATGCGATAGCGCGCGGGGCACGAGTGTGCGCTATCGATAGCCGTTCGACGCGCTCGCGCAGGCCAGTATATATAGACAAATGCGTCGGCGGCTCTCCCCTTTCGTTTCGGCCAATCGGCGCGCCGGGCTCGCCACCACCGCGGGAGGCTGCGTGCAACAGCCCGGAGTGGTGGAGGGTGCCAGAGGGGGGCGGCCGAAAAAGCGCGGGAATTTTTAAAGCGAGTCGCGCGATCGCTCGATAATGGCGCGCTGGGTGCGCGCGCAGCAGCAAGTTCGCCGCTGCTGATGCTGCCTGCACGAGCTGCCGGCGGCATATGCGTCGCCCGGACCGGCCAAGATTATCCCTTCGGACGCGAAATTCAATTGCCGCGGCGAAATCTAATGACGGACCGCGCCGCGCGCGCGCGGCGACTTAATCGGTTTTCGCCCCTCGCTCCGGCCCCCTCTCCACTATCTCGCGGCAAGGCCGATTCTAAATGCAAAATGCAAAAGGCGATGATCGCCGGCGTGATTTGCGCGTTTGACGGATTAGAGGTGATGGAAGAGCAGATTGTCCGCGCCGGATTCCGCTGGCTTTTCGATATCATGCGCGTCGTTAAAAATTTCAGGTGCTTGCTTGCGATGATTGTTGTTGCATTCTGCTTTCGTTTTTCGTTTTACGGGAATATTTAGTATACTACTATATTAATTAGTAAGTTTTGTGTACAATTAACATTGATTTCAAACTGGAGTAGTTAGATTGTCTGGAGAAGAGTTATATATATAGCATTACATTAAAATCATTAAATCTCTGTAAGGAATATCTGTTGCGATAATTTGGGATTATATTTTATTTTAAACTGAAATATATAAAAATTTTACTATACCATCTAAAGTTGAAGTAGGGGAAAACTAATAAAATTATTGAAAATTGCTCTACTGAAGCATTTAATAATAGTAATAAAATTTTACTAATTATAATAGTTTTTTACTAATTCAAATTTAGCTATTAAAAAAGCTAAAACCACACGTAAGAAATTCTCATATATTTTTTAATCCTTAATATTTTAATAAATTGGAATAGCGATCAATCATAAAAGATTTTAATGCATTGAAATGTCGACGTAAAGTAAAACAATATAGAAAACAAGTAAATAAATTTTTAAGAGCGTTCATTTTTAAATCGGAGCAGAGGCAGGGGAATGCAAATGAGAGTAAAAGACTAAATGGGCGTAATGCATGGCCGATGACGCTGATGACGATGGACGAACTCGCGGGCAATAACCGGGGCCTCGAATGACATTTAACGCGCTTGACTGGCCGCCTCGCACGAGGGAAAAGCCCATCAAGAAGCATATTGATTCGAAATTCGTCGGGAACTCCCTACGCGTTTTCCTGCTTTCCCCGCGCTAAATCATGCCCGAGCAATTACGACAGAAGCACTCCCAATAAAAAGACCACTAAACAGCGCTCCGTTCGATTATACCCCCGGGAGTGTGCCTCGCGGTCCACGCGGGAAGGGGGACGACGAGTCGCGATCGGCCCGTAAAATAAAGTTTCGCCGGAGGTTTTTACGGCGGCGCCGATTACACGCCGGTGGCTGGTTAGACTTTGATTGCTGGAAGGGGGGCGGAAAAAGCGATTGCGTTCGCGCGCGACGGAAAAAGGGAGGCGGCGGCCCATCCTTGACCCGGGCCGTGGCCCTCTCTCGGTGGTGCGCTTTGAAAAAAGCGTCACGTACCCGCCGCGAAATTGACCGGACAATTTTAAAGCTCACTTAATGCTGAGAAAAATTGCCGCTTCGCTGTCGCATGAATAAAAATCAGCGGGAGCCGTGGAAAAGTTAACGACGCGCGCCAGCCCGAGCATACTTATTTTTCGCGGGCGGAAAGGGTTCGCCACCGGCCGGGGGAAAGGGTGGAGGTAAGGAATTACCCTTTTTTTTCTCTCTCTCTTTCCCCGCCTCTTCGCCCGTTAAATAATGCAGAAACCGTGGAATCTTACGGAGGAACTTCAAAGGGCGCGAGGCGTTTCTTTTTCGGGCTCGCGCGGAAAAACGAGGTCCGCGCAAATTGGCTACCTCCACCGGCCGTTAATTCGCGCAATTTCCAGGTCTTAAGAATTCATGTCGAGCGGGAGTCCGCGGGAGAGAAAAATCAAAGCGAAGCGGAGTCGTCATCGTCGCGCCCGTTAAAAAGGGACGTCGGGGAGGCGAAAGCTGGGGCTTTTTATCGCGCAAATGGCGCGGAATTAAAGATTAAACAAAGTGGAAGGCGCGAGGAGGACGAGAGTGAGGGAGACGTTGGTCGCGCTCGCGGCACTCGGCGGAAAAAGAGCCCGCGCTCCGGATCTGCTTATCCCCCTGCTACGGCGACGAATGAATAAGAAAGAATATTGCCGGGGACTTGCCGCTCGGTTTTCAGTCGTTCCGCGCGCTCCTCGGCCAAGAAAGGACACGCTTATCTCGTGGATCTCGCTTTAATTAATTTCTTTCTATTAATCATCCTTCGCAGTGTACGGAATGATATTTTAACAGATTCTACGTGTTTTAAAAGCCTGCACTTCTGTATTCACGTCGTGAAATTTTAATTTGACGGAACGACATTTTTTTCAAACTTTAAGTTTCGTATACTATTTCATATTCAATTTTAAAAAGTAATCTATAACAAGTAAGTCGCATATATAGCGCGAAAGAAAACATTTTGTTTTTGCAAAGAAATTACTTTTAATTAAGCTAACAATTTGAAATAAATTTTTAAGATGAGAAAGTTCATCTTTTAATCTTTTAGTACAAGCTGCTCTATATATAGACAAGAAAAATAAATGACTAAATAGTACGAGTAAAAATTAAATGTTAACCAAATAATATTTAATTGATATGAATTTAATATTAATTTTAAATATGAAACGAATGACTGGCGTGTATAATTATACAGGCTCAGAAAAAGTTCCTAACGTCCGGATTTCCCAACCGAACCCTTTCGCGCATATAATTAGTGAATAATTCCAGCAGGCAAATGAGCGACTAAAAATACTCGACGAAAGCAAAAAAAAAAGTTTAGCCTGGCAATATTTATAAATTTACTTAAACAAGGCAGTAAACAAGAGGCCCGATAATCCGCCCGCAAAAATTCCCCGGTGTAAATGTCGATAAGTTAGCGTGTAGCGTCGATGGGTATATAGCCGGCGCTCGGCTCCTCGCGCGAACGCGGGACGAGCATTTTCCACCGTCCAAGTATGGCGATTCTAATATTCGAAGTACACGCACTACATCAGCGGCCGTGTACATGACACGCACTTCATTATACCGAGAAGGTCGTAATACGCGCTCGGCTAATAAAGGGTTCGCTTCCACTCCATGCGCATTACGCAACGCATCGCGAGCCCGAAAGAACGAGACTCCAAGAGGGAGAGAGAGAGAGAGAGACTGAAGCGGCGAGCTGGATGGAAATTAGTCGGACGTCCGTATGGCGGCACCTATTTAACCTAGTCATGCCGTATGGGCGCGCTTCCCCTTTTTTTCGGGGGCTAATTTGAATAGAGGCGATCGGCCTGGTCCGTCCGCCTACGATCACCCTTTCTATCAATTTTTTTCCTCTAGTTCTTGCTCCGATGTAAGGGGGTGAGGTCGTCCGACAATGGCCCTGCTTCGTCCTCCGTTTTTGCTCCGAGTTTTTTTCTTTTTTTTTTAGATGGAGAGTGTGGAATATACTTCTTTGTGAGGTAAGGGAGCGTAGGTGTGCGGCAGCCGGGATTTTTTCAATTAGCATAGTATACGGTACACACAAAAAAAGACGAGGGTGATGACTCTTAATAATCGGTGGCCTAATTTTCTTTTTAACGCGAGAGATGACACGCGGAAAAAATCGTGTCGGCTATTAATAACGTTTCATTATTCATAGGAGATGCTGCCGGTTAATTATATTGAAGCGCCAATCGACAGTCGCAAACGGGGATGAATAATTCTGCTGGAATGTTCGGTTCTTTTCGATAACAATTGTCTAATCGGCCTAAACTCGGCACATTGCGCTCGCCGCGCATACATATATATATCGCCAATAATAAATTGAAAATTCACATCGATCGCCAGGGACACGCGCGATATCGCCGCTCCTCTTTTTTTCCCCTCCGACGCTTTATCTTATCTCTTGGCACCGATGCAGCCTGACAGTGTGCACTGCACTCGCCTCGAAACACATCGAAAGAAAAAAAAAAGAGGCAAAGAGCCGTGCGGTTTATTTTTAGAAATCCGCGGTGTTGAATTTCACGCGGGCGAAGTTGCAGTAAAAAAAAAAAAGCAATAATAAAAGTCGCACGCCTTGGCGAAATCGGACCTTCCGGCCGCGTCGCCTTGGCGCAGAGCAAACACGCCGAGCGCATGGAAACGCGTCTTCATTATCTTCCGTCGTCGAAGGCCTCTCTCTCTCTTTCTCTCTCTCTCTCTTTATTTTTTTTCGTCATCTCTCGAGGAGCGCGAAGGAGAGAGCCGAATCGGAGTTTTCAAGGTTTCGCGGCAATTACGGCGCGGATTGCATGTGCACGCGAGAGCCGCGCTGCATCGACTTTTTCGAGAGAGGGAGCGAGAGCTAATTGAGGGTGTTAACGGAAGATCGACGGTGTTTAATTTTTTTACCTCCGTCTTGCGGTTGCACGGACCGAGCACTGGCTTCAAGGAGATTGTATAACTTTTACGGCCAAGTTCAGGCGCATCGCCGTTTAAAGCGCCGATGTTTTTCTAATTATCGTTGTTGGTTCCGCGAAAATTACTCTATAAGACGTGCTTGTAAATAATTCTGTTAAATAATCCTTTATTTCTTGGTCGTAAAAGGCACGGTATGTAGAAACGATGATACTTATTTCATTCCGTCCAAAAAAAAAAAAACTTTCTGCGGTAGTTTTCAATGATTTGTAAGGTATATCGTTTAAATTGTTTCCTTTCGAATTATTTAGAACAAAAATTTAACCATCGACAAACCATGAAGTTTTAAAATTTATCTAATCACAGGTCAGTTTAGCAAATTATATATCTGTTCTCGCAACGAGCGTCTGTAAAAAGTTGAAATTTGAAATTATCGTGTGTATGTGTGTATAACCTTTCTTCTGTGTATTTTTGCAGCCCTGATGAAGGTACTTGCCAAACAGTACCGAAACGTCGGCATTTAAATAAATTTAAAATTTGGTTTGTCGAGATCGCCTTTTTTTTATTCTACCCAATTACTACCAAAATGAACGTTCGAGTCATCTATACTCTAACAAAAATTTGAAAGATAATGAAAATTAAATAAATCGAATAGCAAAAAGAAAAATTAGTGTTAAGTACAATATCCCCCTTTAATCTCCGTAAAGTATCACTAAGGATGTGCCCGAGCGCCTCCCCCACTTATTCTCGCATTACTGACTTACTTAGCCAGCCCTCGTGCGAAGACAAAGAAGGCCGCCCCGGAATCGGTAAAACGAAAAAGAAAAGTAGCGAAGGAAATACGCGCTGCGCTCCACCCTCGGATTTTCTCAGCCGATCCACTTTCCGGCACACATCCTCTCCTTTAATTTCTCCGCAGGAGCAGGAGGCGAGTCGAAGAAGGGGGAGAGGGGGGAGGCCGATTTCCGCGTCGATCCTTATCTCCTCCTGCGGCGGGATAGGCGCGCCGCCTGCCTATAAAGCAAAGAGCTCGCCGGCACGCCCGCGCACATAGGAGGCGCTCCATTCCCACACGCGGCCCGTGCGACTAACGCAATTAAGTGTATAAGCCGCGGCTGCCGGAAAAGCTCCGGGCTACTTCGGGGGTCGCGGAAGCTCCGCTGTCCCCGTCCGCGCGCTCACTTAGGATAAAATATTTTCCTTCGCGCCGATGTATCCTCAGCCGGCCGAGGATTTACGCTCGCCTACGTCTGCGTACGATAAATTTACAAGGATTTAACGAGCGTGCACGAATGTGCATACGCGTTAAAAAGAAATTTTCTCTTTCTCTCTGTCTCTCTCTCTCTCAAAAAAAAAAAAAAAAAAAAAGTAAATAAAAAGGAAAAATTCCAAATAAACCTTCCGGCAATGCGCGCGGAAAACTGTTTATGTGAATAATTGTTATTGGGTAGGTGTCGATCGTCGATCAGCGTCGGATAGAGAGAAAGAGGCGGCTGATTTCCTCTCCACCCGGTTCTGGAGGAGGCAAGAAGAGACGGCGCATTGATAAGCGGCCGTTTCGCCGCGATATTTATGGCACTCGTTATTCGCGCGCGCGCGCGGCGACTCGCGCTTTTCATTAGATTTAAATGTGGAGTACCATCCGGGCGACTTTCTAATCGGGCCCCGTAAGTGTGTGACCGTCTTTTATCAGAGACGCTCGCCCGAGCCGGTCAGTAGGTTAAGCCGCGCTCGCCAATTTCGCGACGTCCCTCCCTCGCGGGGAATCAAAATCGCGAGCCTCTCCAATTTCCCCTTCGCCACCGGACGGCTTTAGGGTACGCGCGTCGTGTGTAGGAGAAAGAGAGAGAAAAGGAGGGAGCAGGGAAGAGAAAAAAAGGAGTAAACTTATCACGGCGGCGGGAGCGTCGAGATTTATACGCGCGGCGCTTTTATCACCCGCACCGCGGGTACGCGTATATAGAGGCTCGCCGAGGGGCCCGGGGGATATTGAGCGAGCGAGCGCCTCGGCAGTAAAATAAGATATAGATTTCCATCTCCAGGTGGACTTTCTAGCCGCTCGCGCGTGTGGGAGTCCCGCTCGCGTATTACCGTTGCACCCACCTCTCCCGACGGCCGCGAGAGCTCCGCCGGCCGAGGAGATCCGGTCTTCGCCGCCCGGGCATTTTTATCGTCGCCGGATGTTTTACTAGGAGCGAGGAGGCCTAGGCGAGCGAGCGAGCTGGCCGGCAGCGCGCACCTCGATACGGAAGATTAACGATCGCTTTTTGCACTTTTTCATGCTCGGCCGCGGAGACGGGCATTTTTTCACCGCGAGCCACTGATTTATTGGCTGAAAGGTGGCCTCTTCGAAGCCGGAAAAAGCGGACGCTTTAATTCCGCGCGCGCTTCTAACAATGGAGCATCAAAATTAAGCTGATATATATATGTATATATATATATATAGATCGGCTAACGGTTTATTGCTCTCCGCCCGTAGTAATGCGAAAAATTTACGCGCAGCTGAAAGCGAGCTTTCCGCGGAGGATAGACCGTATTGTTTTGTGAGGGCTGTAAATGCGTATTTTTATTCAATTATTTTCGCATCCAGTTATTAAATTTCGCTTTCCTTTCTTTTTTATTACTTGGAAAAGATTATTTGCTCGTGTTAATAATAACATCAGTAAATTCTGTGCATACCTGAAAATATTTTAATAAACAGAAGTATTTAGAGCGAATTAAATGAAAAAAGAGGTGTATGACTGAATGCGATATTTTTGAATTTTATTTAAATTTTTTATTTTATGTTCTATTTTGTATTTTTGTAGTCTTCAAGCTTCGTACAATTATTGTCCCCTTTCATTTCATAATAGAATACGATTTTTTTTCTTCTCTTTTTCTTAGAGACTATAAAAATCTTTATACATTAAGCAATACAGAAGTAATGAAAATTAAGCAGCTAATGTAAAAGTGACTCTATTATTTTTTCCTATACATGTATATATTTTTTTCTTTAAGATAGGATTTCTTTATAAAAAATTAATTAAGTTATCTATTTAATAATCAATAAATAAATAAATAAAATAAAGAGCATATTCTCACTGGAATTCAATAATTTATCAATACTTTTTCAAGCCTCTATCTCCTTGTTTAGCGCGCAAATAAACAACAAAATATCAAGCAGAAATTTTTCCTCAAACAGCCTTATCACGAAAGAAAGTAGCTTTTAAAACTAATTTAAGCATAACGCCCCGGCCGAGGCGTGATTTCTCCATGCGCGATAGAGAAAACGGCCGATCGCCGAGATATTCGGGCACTCGCTGATTGTTACGCTCTATCTGCGCGCGTCGCGTATAGGACCGACCGGGAAACGCGTCTAGTCTCGTGAAATTAATTAACGTTTATTTTCCCGACTCGCTTTTTTCGCGCTCCACTTTCAATCCCCACGGAACAAAGTGTTTTTAAAAGACTCGCGCGAATCTCGTCTCTCCCCCGTCGACGCACGAAATCTCGCGACCGCCAACCCGTTTTCACTCGGCGCTCATATTTACAAGCTCCAATTGCGCTATCTCCGCGAGATACGCCAGAACAAACGGCGAGTTGTACATTCGCGCTTTTCAGAGGCTAGAGGGGGAGGGGAGAAAAAAGGCGCGGCCCCCGCCGGAAAAATTGAGCGCCTCGACGAGAGGTCCCCGGTTATGCTAATGGCGATATTTTTTCGAGGATCCGCGGGAGAGGCTGCCGCGCCGCTTTATCGCCGTGACTTTTAGCCTTCGCTGAATTAGTCGTGATGTCGTAAAGATTACCGGGAGATTATCTAATCTTCGGCGCGGGAAATTAGCTAAGAAATGTATCTCTGCCACCGCTGATAGCGTCGGGGCTCTTTGACTTGTTTATACTTAGAAAGTTTCCCCGATGTATATTTTATGGAATTTCTCGGGGCTCGCGCTCAGAATGCGTGCGATTATGTTAATTGGAAAATATTTCAATTTGTAGAAAGGACTTTTTATTTTCATAAATAATCTTTTTCTCGCCATTGAGCGGGGGCTTAAGGCACTTTTACAAGCGAGGTGAAATCGTATCAATAATTCAGGCAGATTTATGAATCGAGTAAATATTAGCCAATTTATAAAAGTTGCGTATCGCAAGTGTCTTTTACTCGAAGCCAAAAAAAGAAGCTAAATTATAACTTAATCTTTTTAACGTACTCATAAAAAGCGTTAAACAGGCACTTATCAAGATCACCAAAAGTAAATTTAAAAGTCGTATTCTCTAAAACACGCATCCGTGGATATTTAACAAATACTATATTAATATAATTGTTTTTTCTTACCTACCTCATTATTATTATAGTAGGTTTTTATTGGTCAAAAAGTACAATTTATACAGCCACATAGTGGAGAATACATTACCTACCTTATAACATTTTATTTGTTAGCCCTATATGCCTCTTTTTGTTATTTACCATTATAGGTTTTTGTTTTACTTAGAAGCTTCAACCTTACACTGAAAAAAATGTTAGTGTAAAAATTCCTATATTTTTTTTTACTTGGTGGACAAACTGCAATTGTGAAATCAATTAATTTTATTTTCTTATGCTATGATAGAAAGATTAATAAGATTAAAACTAAACAATATAATTACAATTATAATTATACTTAATTTGATTGTGTAATTACCACATACTCCGTTGAATTGTTATTAAATAAATAAATTTACTCAACGAAGAAAAAAAAGTGAAATCAGCTTAAAACAAAAGTTAATAAATATATAGATCAGTAAAGTTTGACATCGATAAAACGTGTCGCGGTGCATATACATTTCGACCTTAAAATTGCGTTCCGTCGTAGTCGGAGACAAAGAAGGCGAATAAATCAGCGACTCCATCCGGTATCGATCAGAGCTCGGCCCGAAAGAGGCGAGCTGCCCACAGTGTTGTGCACTCGGTCACGAGGATAGCATCCGTCCTCGGGCGTAACGAATGCCCGTGGCGGAGGACGCGAAGGTTACCTCCTTCACCCGGGAGCGGCTCGGGCAAGGCCTCGCCGCCACCCCCTCCTCCTACGCACGGCGCAAAATTTCAAACGCCACGGACGGTGTACGGACCGATAGAGACAGAGAGAAAAAAAGGAAGCAGAGCCACGATCAATCTCGGGCCTGGGAGCGAAGACGCTCGGTGATGGATCTCCGCATTATTGCGCGGCCGTTTCGTGCGGGCCCCCGGAAAAACGTGGCTCGCATGCGCCGGAAATAATTCAATCGTAAACGTTTCACTGTCCTTCCTTAATTAACCTTCCTCCTTCTATCTCGCTCCGCATGAAGTCATTTATTGCGCGTCGGCCTCTTATAAATATACCGTCGCGATTTACGCTTTGTGCATTAGCCTTTTTCTGGGATTTATTGGGGCCGCGGTGCACACGCGAAAATTTCGCGAGTGAGCGACTTTCGCTCGGTACTGATTTTCCCTGAAAGTGCGGAAGGCATATGTATATAATTATTATGGTGAAGGAGTTTTCTAAAGAACATTTTTATAAGCGAGAGAGCATTTTCAGTTTTTTTCCTAGCACCGAGTCATCCGCGAATAATTAAGCGATTCGCTGGCGAGCTTTAGTACGAATTGATAAGCCCGCTGATAAGGGAGATCTGGAAAAAAAATTACGTAAGTCGTGATAAGTATAACGCACTCCGATTGCATTGGAGTATTGCGGAGGCGCATCGGAAAAATATCGCGCAAATAAGGTCGCGTCGTGAAATATCGATTACTCTCGTCAATTTAAATTAATCCGCCGACAGTATTTTTTATGCCGCTAGCACAAACTATTCCTCGTTTTAAATTTATCCTTACACTTAATTAATACCTACCATACATTTATAATACTCGCATTTAAATCGCTATTAACTTAATCCAATCTCTTTTTTATGTATATACAAATAAAAATAAAAATACATTTAACTGCTAATATAAAGAAACTTAAAACACTGTAAACGTATGTTATATAAGAAAGTTCGGGCGAGAAAAAGAAAAGATGCGCGTAAATCAGACGGCCGGCGAAAAGTGAGGGGCGCGCAATCGTCACTTCTGCTGGCGGCGCTATCGCAGTTTCGCTCGCGCGCGATATTAATCTCCGATAAGCGCCGCCGCCGCCGCAGACAAATGGCTCGCGAGGAAAAATCGTAAAGAGATCCCGGTATAAAATATACCGACCCCCTCCCTCCCCCCGCAGTCACCGAACCCCGGCGCAACATTCATTCTGAGACATTAATTTTTACTCCCCCACCCCCCGGGCCTTTTTCACCCGTTCGCTCTTACTCATCGAGGTCTCCGTGACTGCCTAATGACCCGAGGTCGACTTCTCCTGGGCACTTTCTCATCTCCCCGGGGATGTCTCGTTTCTTTTTTCGGGGGAACGGTGGCGATCCTTTAAGAGCCGCTATACCGCCGGACGCCAGTCGCGCGGCTCCGAATACCACGCGCTCGCGTGACTTACTCGTGTTATTTCGACCTAATTCATTTTTTTTCTCAAGATATATGGCGCGAGTGAATAAAAAAAAGCTTGGTTTTTTGAGTGGTTGGCTTTGACTGCGGTGTAAATTCAAGGCACGAGATAAATTCTTAGGGAAGTAAGTGGAATTTACTCGGCGGTTATTACTTATAGCACTCTAATGGATATTAAACTTTTTTTTTAACTGAAAATTTGCATTAACTAATTTCTTCAAGTGCTTTTTATTTATCGCCTCGATTTCTATTAGAAATTTAAAAGAACAAGTAATTCACATTCTTGCTTATTGTTTTTTTGATTGACAAACTCCTTATTAAACTATTTCCTTATACTTCATTATTCTATATCGATTTGCTTACATTTTGCGATTATTAAGTATTTTATTACTCAATGAATTCTTTAATCACTTGCATTAAAGATTTTAAATCCATTAAATCATTACAAAAAAAAAGGAGTAATTAAGTAAACTATCTTTCATTCTCGGCAATATCATTATCATTTAAAAGTATACAAACTACAAAAAAAAAAAAAAAAAAAAACAAGAAACTCATAAAATCAGCGTAACGGTAGGGCGCCGAACCAGGACCCTTGCCCGATCAGAGTTGCTAAAAAAAAAGAGATCGCGTCGGCTGTTTCCTCCCTTCTCGTCGAAGACGTCCCGCGCGTTAAGTGGGGCGGCTGTAACGACTTAACGAAACGAGCGAAAGGGTTGGGAGACGTGAATGTAGACGCGAGTGCGCGGAAGAGATGAGGCATCGCGTGGCCCGCCGGCGACCGAGGCGACGATCGTTATTACGTAAGTCGCGCCCGAGGGGGAAACCGAACGAACGATCGCGCAGCCGAGGCTCGCACTTCTTTTTTTTCTTCCACCCCACTCGCAATTTGTTCCTCAATTTGGATAATTCCCCTATGAATTTTTCGCAGCTCGTACCTTCTTTCTATAATTTTTATGGTAATTTGGAAGATATAAAGAAAAATGCAACATTCTTTATTAACTCCGTCGATTCTATTTATGCTACGAATACAAAAAATATTTTTTAAAAGTCTGAAGTATAATTCGACGATTAGTTTTAAAAACGCTGCCATCTCTGCATCTCTAATTAAATTGAGAATTATCCATCGTTTCGTTCAGAAGTTATGAAAATTCAAAAATTTTCCAAATTTTTAAACAACCACTTCGTGCCAAAGTTACTAAAATTTTCGAATTTTCAAAAATTACTAAAATAGCTATAAAATTTAAACTAAT
>JAWWEN010000048.1:17975137-18000491 GCA_035582955.1 Sycophila texana | reverse complement strand
TTAAACTAATCAACAAAAATACTTGAAATTTTCAAGCGGGCTCAATACAAATGACTGTAAAATGTGTGCAAAATTTGAGAATAATTCAACGCGTCGTTTAGAAGTTAAAAAGGGGGAACGACATACATACATACATACAGACATTTTTTTAAAAGTTTTTATTTGTCTTTCTGAACCTAAATAAGTACTTTTATGTCAAAATCTGAAGATCGAAAAATTTTGGCGACTCAAGGCTTTTTCTATGAGAAAGCAAAAAGAAAGCAGTATAATTTTCGCATTTAATTTTTTAGTAAATATAGCACAAATAAAATTGTATTTTAAAATAGTTTAAACAATTCTGATTTTAATCGCTATATCTACTCCAGTAAACGAAATAAAATGTGTAGTCTCATTCTCACGCAATAAAAAAGACAAAAAAAAAGAAATAAATACAATCTTGTACTCAATCTTCTTCAACTGCGTGAAAAAAATGAATGAAATGTAAAGGCGTCGTGCGATTAGCGGAGCAGAAACTCGTTTAAGAAGCAAAAAAATTATCTGAAATTCAAGGGAGAAGAAAAAGGAATGTAACCCTTTCCTAGAGGCGAAAGGAGGTGCGACTCGGATCCGCCGTCTCGCCTCCTTTATCCCGATGTCATCCTTCGCGCTCCTCCGCGGCTTTTTTATCCCCGCGTGACCCTCATTCCGGCGGCCGTCCCCCTTTCTCGCGGTCGCGCGCGCCCGCCGCGCACCTAAGGACAAAGCGACCGCCACAATGGGACTCATCAGGGATCGGGAATAAATTACTCCGAGCGAGGGAGAAAAATGATCGTGGCCCTGCGGATGTTCCTTCCCGTGCCATCTGCGCGTGTATGCCGGAGGAGAGAAAAAAAAAGGTCCGAGGAGTTTTTCCTAGAGCGAGTCGAGGTCTTGAGGGATCAAGCTCGGTGTTCTGGTGTTGACATTCGCGACGGAAGTGAATATTTCCAATATTGATAAACTAATTTTTTTTTTACGGGCTACTTCATTCATGTTATTACGCTGTTTCTTTAATTCTTATGGATATCTGTGTACCATATATTAATTTTATAAAAAGTAATAAAAAATGATCATGATTTTATATAGTTATTTTTATGGGTTTGAAAGATGATTTAATTAATTAAATTAGATAAAGTAATGATAGATAATTATTTTTACGAATTATAAAGATGATTTAATTAATTAAAACGTTAAATATGATGAAAACATTCAGAAACGTGACTAGAACTTAAAAGATTTTATAGAAAAATCAAGATTGACTAGGTGGATCGTTATAACGGTTAAAATTTTTATGCGCACAAAAATTACTCTCCCAACTGGATTTTTATCTCATAAAAATAGAAAAACATTCGCTGAATAAAAATATTCCTTTAAAAAAACCATTAAAAATTCTATAATAAATTCCCCGCGACAACTAACAATTTACAATTATCAATCACATCGCGTCCCTCCGTCGATATATCGCAGAATAAACAGAAAATTAATAAATAAAAAAAAAAAAAGACGAATAAACGAAGCGTCGGAAACGGCGCAACTCACGCAATCAGTCCACCGCCAGAGGGGGAGGGGAGGAGGAAAGCGGGCAAATTGCTAATTATCCCGAGCTGCAGTATGCAAGAACTAATTTTCCCGGGCGGCGGTCGTTGCACGCGTCATCGTGCGCGCAGCGCCGCCGATCGAATTTATCCCGCGTGCTACCGCGTCGCGCACCCCCGGCAAAGGAAGCTCGTAAGCGCGCTCACCCCAAGCCCGCGTCTTCCAAGTCCCCGTTTCCCTCTCCGGCGCTGCTCTCGGCCCGATCGAAATTTAGCGAATTAAAAGGTTCATCGGCCCTGGCCTGCAGAGCGAGGGAGAGCGAGAGCGAGAGAGGCAGCGCGTGCATGTGTGTGCGCGAGCGCGCGCGGACCGCGCGGTGCCCACCTACGCGCGCAGGAAGGAAGCCGCAGCGCAGAGAGGGAAGGGTTACCATAGCCCCCGGGGTCAGCGGCCGAGCGCGCCGAGGCCTTCGCCGGCGCTCCCTACGCTCCACGCGTGCATACGTCCTGCGCACGCCACGGACGCTTTTCTTTTACTCGCTCGCTCCTTATCTGAACGACGTGTGCGGGAGCCCCGTGGAAAAGAGGCGCTGGAGAGTTTAGGCCGAAGATTCATGGAGGAGCTTTTGACGGGAGTTTTTATACAGCGCCCGCGCCTTGGTATTTTGATGGAAAACTAAAATTTATCGTCTTATCCGAGCAAAATCAGTTGAGTCCATCGCGAAATGATACTCGGAACGAGCTTATAAGATCAGATTTTGTTTGGAAAAAAAAAATAAGTCTAGCTTGAAAAAATATTTAGATTTAGTATTAGAGACTGCAGTCCTGACAAACATAGGATGCGATAGGAGTATAAATAATTAAAAAATAAAATAAGTAAGAACGTAATAAACGAAGTACTTAAAAGTACGTTTCAAGTCAAAATTTTATTTGATAGTAATAATTTATAAAATTATCTGCATATTAATTAACGATTAAATGATTATTAGTGTAGCTTTCGATTAAATCTAAAAAGAACTGTAAGACTAAATTAATTGAGCTGTAAAAGCTTCATATATGTACGCCTGGTGCTCTTCTGTACTCTGCGTTCTTTCATCATTAATTTTCAAAATTATCCCCGGCGACTCGTTTGATTCTCGCGAATAAAGCGAATAAGACACAAGAAACGTGAAATCGTTGCATAAAGGCTCACCCGGATGATTAAAACCGAGCGCTATCCAACTTTACATCTATACGTTCGGAGAGAGTAACAAAGAAGAAGTGGCATGAGAGAAAGGGGAATAAAGATAAAGTGAGTAGGAGGTGGGCATCGGGTATTAAGGGAGGCAGGAGGCAAGGAAAGGATGGAGTTAACGAAAAAAAAAAGGAAGCGAGCAGGTGGAACGAGTCAACAGCCATATGCTTAAAGGAGCGATACCCACCCGCTACACACGAAGTGCGCACGGCTGACTCCGAGTCGCATCTCCGGAAGTCCGGGTGTGTATCGGCCAAAAATCTTCACTGGCCTTCCACTTTTTTTTTGCTTCAAGCTCCACCGGCTCAGGTGCATATATACACGTCCAGCCCTTCGCAATTTGTATGCTAACTCGTCGAGGAGCCCCTCTTCTTTTTTTTTTCTTTTTTTATACCGGTATATATATCTGATCGCGTCGTCACTTCGGCCTCTAATTTACCCCGAGTGCGTGATTTCGGTAGGGTGAATTTTTCGAATTTTTCATTGTATGCGTATATAATACACCTCCGCGGGTGTATGCAGCCTTGCGGGAAATTCGGCAGTGCATTTGACGTGCCTTTTCACACTATGGACCTGTCGCGCGCCTGGTGCATTTCGACGCTCGAATACGCCCGGAAGGGACGCTTTTAACGATGGTTATTTTTCATCTCGTGCCTTTTTTAATGATCGGGCGTCGAGCGTAAGCTTCGCTCGAACGTGAATTATCGAGCGTCGCGCCGGTGATTTCGGGCCGACTAGTTCGAGTGCGTACTATTTAACGAGCGATAATTCAATTATAGCGTCGATTTGAAGATCGCGGCCGATAAATTTACGGGTGGCTCGAAAAAGTATTAATCGGCGGCTAATTAAAACTTCGGAAAACCCTGGCCGAGCAGTACATTACGGCCACTTGACTTTTTATGAGCGCCGTGCCTTTGCCGTAATCGTCGGCTTTAGTGCTACCGTTTAGCAGTACACACATCGTTTAAATCCATAAGTCATTCGTAACTCGAATTAAGATCTATTAAATATCCTCGGCTCGACTTAATGATCCAGTATTTAAACAATGATCACTACGGAGTAATTAACTTTGAGCACGATTTGTTCAAATTTCCGCCTAATCGGCTTATTGTCTGCATTTCATGGCTGCTTTTTTTTATTTTATAAATAAAAAGTATAGTGTAAAAAATGTTATTTACCAAATGTGCAAATTAGCTAATATAAAAACACTCAAAAAATTGATATAATGGTCACGTTATACAATACAATTAATTGTACATGCAATTTAATTTATTAATGTAAAATATCACTGTTTTCGTTTTATTAAAAATCATTACTTTAATTAAAAGCTGACGGGTGTATTTCACATACGAAAAAATAATTCTGTTTTACAGCCTTTTTAAAAAATAACTGTCGTTCGCGCATAACAGTCAAACAAGAAATATCCAATGAAAATGTCGGGCCGAAATTTCAAAATCATGAAATTCCGCAGCGCAGCGCGAACGCAGCAGTAAAATGATTTGAAAGGGGAAAATCATCAATTCCGCGCCGACCAACCGTATAGCGCGTCCCGATTAATTTTCGTCCAAAAATCCAGCGAAATTCCCCCGCGATAAAACAAAATCGAGCGGCGCGCAGGCGCGCGTCGCGTAAATCTCGCGCAAAACCTTTCGAAAAATCCGCTCCCCCCGTGCAAAAACTCGCTCGTTATCATCATCAATCGGCCGGCGGGGAGGGTGGTGGGCCCGACGCGGCGCTCTCAGGGAAATATCCGCCGAAATTACCCGGGCGCCGCGCGTTAATTCAACCGAAAATTCCGTATACGAATTCGACCATAAATTTCTCGCTAAAATTCCCGGGGTGGTCGTGCAGGCAACAGGGGAGGCTTGCGGGGAGGAGAGCGGGAGGGGGGCAGGCGTCGGGGGAGGCGAGAGGCTGGGCAGTGTACACCGTCGATGACTCCCGTGCGCGAAGTATCGCGCGCATGCACACTCGACGACCGCGGCGCGTTCGCCAGGGGGTAGAAATCATTAAAGGGGCGTGGCGAGCGCGTGGGGGGCCAGTTGGCGCGCCGTTGCCCAGGATGACGGTCACGTGGCCGGGGCAACATGGCCGACGCAGTCCCCCTCCCCCCGCGCCGCCGCCCCCGCCCGGGCTCTTCCTCCTCTTTGCAACAGTCATTTGTTATCGGCCATTTTATTTTAATGATTTCCATGCACGCGTGAAACGCTCCGCTGCGTCGCGCCGGCTGCTCCGCTTTGCCTCCCGACCCTCTCGCTCGCTCTGGAAATTGCGTCTGTCGTCATTGCTTGTTCGCGCACTTTTTTTCCTCCTCTGTCTCTGTCGCTCGTTTCATCCACTCGGAGTGCAGTCATGGGGGGCGCGAGGCTTTAATACCAGCCCCATGATTTTGACGCCGCGCTGATTCCGTCGAAATGACGCCGCGATTCTTGTTAATCCGCCAGCGGCTCTTTTTTCCCCCGCGTGTACAATATATATACAGCATCAAGAACCAGTGTAACTACGCAAAAAAAAAAGAAAAAGCAAAAAAAAAATCGCTGCTGGACTAGGAGAGTATATAGAGGCTCGGAGCGTGCATCATCGGGGCCCGGCGAGCCCGACCAGGTGTATACCGTTATAAAAGTGTAATTACCTTTTTTTCCCACGGGGGCCTGCGCGCGCGCATGAGTTATGGACTCGTGTTCTCCTCGTAATTTTTGCATTAATCAAAACTTTTTCCCTGCCCACGCGTCTTCGCCGTCCGAGTCTAGCCCAAGGAGCGTAGAATATAAGGAGGGGGGCAAAAAGGAGGCCCCGCGCTCGACCGATAAGAATATTGTCTAATTAGAGCGCAGCTCGCGGGGCTCTCTTCCGCGTAGCGCTGAATCAGCATATCCCCCTCGGTAAAGCGCGCCTTATGTAACCGTGAACTTTTCGCGCAATCCGCAGGAGCGATCTGAGCGCGCGGCGCGCGCGGGAGAGCCCCGCGAGAGAGGATGGAGAGCCCAAACTGGTTTCTAAAAAGAACTTTACTATCCATTCCGCCTCCCCTTTTCTCGCTCGGGCCGGACGACGACTCCGCCGAGGAGTAGAGCCTGTGGCGCGAGCGAGCGAGCGAGCCCTTAAAAACCCGTCGGCCGCTCCGGGTTGTGTGTGTATATATATATATATACCCAAAGGCGAGACAGAGAGAGCAAGTTCACGGGTCGTAGAAGTCTGTATGTGGGATGGAACGGGGGGTGGGGGAGGAGGAGGAAAAATTGGCTGGCGCGCGATCTCGTTGGGAGACGCCGCGGCGCGAGAGCTGCCCGGGCTCTTCGCTCATTGTGAGGCGGATTGAAACGTTTAGGGACCGTTAGCACGCGGCGGCCTGATGTTATTGCCTGGGAAGTGCGTTATTGAATGGCAGTGGGGCTTTTATTGCGAGCACGCAATTATCGTGCCGCGATGGGCATTATTTTACAAAGTCGATATGCTTATTTATTCGAGTTCGAATTTCGCTGCTGCCGTATATGCGAAATCGCCCGCTATTGCAGGGTTTATTTAGTTATTCTTATATAAGTAATTGTTTTTAAGGTTTTATGGCTGCATTTTATATACTATGTGGTTTCCGGAATTGTTAATTTTATATTTTTTTACTATTTATATAGGTGCGTTCGTTTAATTAATATTTTATTGCAAATTTAAATTTTATCATGCATTTTGGGCGAAATTTCGTACGAGGGGTTGTTATAATTTTAGAGACATTTAATTAAAGGCAATTAATAGATTTTAGCCTACTTGAAGTATAATTACGTGATTAAAAGTTATAATGTGAGACAGTTAGATGATTGTGATTATAAAATTCATTACAAAATCAATCAGTAATTAATAAATAATTAATAAATAATTAATAAATAAAAACTATAAACTATGTTTTTTTTTGTAATAATTGCATGAATTGTTTGTAATCAGTTATAACTATACTAAATTGGCTTCAATCAATTGCTTAAAATACCAACTATTCTCAAACTAATTTCAATATTAGCAGCATCATGGAATATTCAGATTCTCCGTTTTAGAATCGAAATGTACGAGCTATTATAATGTATGGTGATTAAATTTAGAGAAACCAGTTGTTACTATGACGAAATTGTTGATTAAAAAGAGATGGCAAAATTACACATTTAAAAGTCGTGTGCGATTACGTAGAATGAATAAACTCTCGTTTTCATGAATATTTTACAGTTCATCTTTAAGACTTTAAAGTCTAACTACGGTTTAGAAGAATCTAAATCTTGATTGCTCAATCATAAATTCAATAACTTATTTTACAAGAACTTTCGCGCAGAAACTACTGAAATTTTATGGAAAACCTTTTTTACGTTTTTCTAAATATCCTTAAACACACAAGTACGTACCTTGAACTTCAATGATTTATTTTACTCCTAGAAAAATTATAGTACAACAAAAGAAATTATTTTTTATAAGATCTAATTAAAATTAATATTAATCAGGTACATACATTATTACTCGAAATCACATTATTGAAGGACATCTATTTGTGAAACATATACATAATAAATTATTATTATTAAACAACGATGATTTTTTTGCAGAAAGCAAACAAAGTTTATTTATTTCCTATAGAGCCCGTACCGTCTCTAACTAGGCATTACATATTAGGTGTACACACAGCAGTCTAAATTAATACAGTGAGAGAAATGCTATAATAAAAATTGTAATAACTGTAGCAAAAATTACAAAGTAGCATTGTAATCGGGACCCATACTTGCACTCTAAGCTATTTTGTAACACATTTAATCATTTTTATTTTATTTATAACAATTTTTATTTTATTTCTGAATAAAAATTGTTATGTAACTTAGTAAAAATTCTCAATAGTAGTATTTGAATATACACCTAAACAGACTTTGTTTAAAAATTTAGTAAAATGATAAGAGTAAATCGTCAGTACATAAACATGGAAGTACGTGCCAATCGTACGTATTATTGCGATATCGTATTTTTTTAATTTTTAATAATAATTAAGTGTTAAGCAGACAACAAAATTTGTTAGGTTACTTAGTAAAATTTACTGTATCCAAATTAAAAATTGCTATGCTACTTAGAAAAATTTATACTACACATATTAAAAATTGCCGAATTTCTCAGTAAAATTTATTTTTCATACAGCAATTTTTGTTAAAAATCAAGTATAGATCCCGATTCCAATGTTACTTTGTAATTTTTTCTATAGATTTATTATAATTTTTGTTATGGTATTTCTCTCAGTGTAATAATACAATTTTCGTGCATTTTGCATAATACATTTTCCGCTTTGTATATTCCACAAATTATTGCTTGCATTCACAACAAGTAAATATATACAAGTAAAGCTATAGCCGTGCAGTGCACTTTTGAAATTTATGTGACGGAACAGCGCGGCCCGTAATGTATTCGCTGCGTTGCGCTAACTCCTCATTCTCTCTCTCGCTCGTTCTCGGTCTCTCTCTCGCACACTCGCCTCGGAAAAGACCTCGGAAAAATATTCGGCGAAATTAACCGCGCTAATTCCGATCGACATAATTATCAACGAGGCAATAACGATCGCCCGGTACATAACGGCGGTAGCGGCTCTGTAATAAACTCGCGCCCCTCCTCCCCCTCCCCCTCTTTCTCCCGCCCTAAAACATGCATGCTATTTGAACAAGATTCATTGTGAATTCATGCCCGGTACTTTATGCCTCTTCAAACATTAACGGCCGTTCGGCCGTCTGATTAACGCGTCGCTCGCGCCCGGGAAGCACCGACGTTCCGGATTGGCTGCGATTGCCGCGACCAGAGCGAATCTCTCTCTCTCTTCTTTTTTTTTCATTTTTCTCAGTTTTTCCGTCCGTTTGTTTTCGATGACTGCGGACAGAGAGGGAACATGAGAGCAATGGAGGGAGCAGGAGGGATAGCTCCAAAAGTTATCGAACCCGAGCGTCACGAAAAACCCTTCCTCCTCGCACGCATTTCCGAGGGGTCGTTCGCCCCTGTGCTCCACCCGCTGAAAAATCATCGAGCTTTCGCATTCACCCTCGCAAATATTCGACGTAAAAAAAATACAGTCGACCAGTCGCTTTCATCATTGCCAAAAAAAAAAAAAAAAAAAATGAAAAAAATTACACAGCGCAGTCATTGCTTTTAAATTCACGGAAATAACGCTGAGAGCAGCACACAGAGGGTGCGACATTAATCATCAAAAAAAAGCTCGACCGGGGGGCAGCAACGCACCGAAGTCATCGAACCGCGGTAGCCAAAAGGGCGTTGGCTGGACGTACATAACGTATATACATATATTTTCGCGCTGTTTTCGCAAAACAACGGCGAGATGAAACCGATGAGAGGGAGGAGTGGTGAGGGGAGGCGTGTGTTCGCGCAGTGTGGTGCTCGAGTCGATAGCTCGAGCCTCGCGAGGGTGAAAGAGGCTCTCGAGTGCGCGCGCGTGTGCGGGGCCGCAGTTTAATGATTTTCAGGCTGGAATTTCGATGACGCCCTGAGGGGAGGGCGCGCAGGCCGTCGGCGGGCAGCGCCACCCCCTCGATGACGCTCTCCCTCTCGCTCCCTCGCTCTCTCCTTCCCGCCGCCGCGCGCACGGACGCACGACATTTAAATGGGCGCGCGTGGCGGCTCGCGTAAATTTTACAGGCGCTGTGCGTTCGTTCTCGCCGGGCTCCGGCCGAGCGAGAACGAAACGCGAATGCATTATACATGGATTGCAGGGGACATTAATTTTCTGCCGCGGACGTGGAGCTGGAGGGCGGCGGCAGCGGCGCTGGTGGAGCCTCGGACGTACGCCACTGCCGCAAGCGTCGGGGGGGAAACTTGCGAGGGCCGCGCGCGTGCGTGCACCCCCTGAGCCGCCCGCGCGCGAATTTTTTCTCGCGCGGTGACTTTGACGAGTGGCAGCGCGAGGAGCGCGCCCTGCGAGGGATTTGCGGATGGGGCGAGAGAGAAATAGATAAACAGATTTAGAGAGAGAGAGGGTCGTCCTGAGGGATTCCGCGAGGAGCTTGCGAGCGGATAAGCTCCGGGATGCGAAGGAGAAGGAGAGGTCTGCGGCCGGCTCCGCTTATCGATCGCTCGGCCGATATCGAACGACTGGAGGAGAGAATAAGCCGTTCAATTGGGCTAAATTTATACGCGATCGCCAAAGCTGTAGTTAGAGAAATTTAGAAGCGAAGGACTAAGTATTGTATGATTCGCCGGTTAAGTCCGGTATTAAACGTGTGCGATAAACGCATATGGGATAATTTGTGTAAAGCGCAGCAGTAATGCGTATAAATAGTGTTTAGTTTAATTAAAGCATCCGAACAGCTTTATGTGTAAGTCATAAAACGTGAATTTTTATACTTATTTAAAAAATTAAAACGTACATATATAAAGTTGTTTAATAATGGAAGTTATTTTTGTTAGATGTCAAAAAAGAATGAAAACCTTTTTTTGTATAAAACAATATTATATTTCGGTAACAGAACAATGATTTCAAAATTTTCGTAAACATGTAAAATTTATAACGGGCACCCAACAGGAACCTATTAACTTAGTGTTAAAGCATATAATATTCGAAGTTTCACCAAAAAATACTACTAATACTTTTATATACAATTTATTTTTATTTATTTATCTATTGAAAATAAACGGACTTTAAGTCCTTTTGCAATATATAAAAGTATAATATGCAAATTAAAATACGCTCGATTATGTACTACGTAAATAAAATAACATAAATCTCTCCGCATTAGAGGAGAATTATTCTGCTTCTTGTTTTACCGTTACGTGGGAACTTCGCTCCCTCTGGCAACTTTGTAACCCATCCTTGTTATTAGAAGCCTTTCCTCGCACCTTCCCTGTGTACAACGTGCAGAACTGCCGGTATACACATCGTACTGGCAATAGCCAGTCTGTGGTCAAAATACACAGTATTTACCTCTTTTTTAAGCCCGAAATTTAGGCCAAATTATACGTAACCTCTAATGACATGCCTCGGACCGCCGCATACAAAATTAACCGAATAAGGACCGCTAGTAGGATAATTCCAATATTCCATTTTTCAAAACACAATATTACGAACGTTAATCATTCTTGAGTACCTTGTAAATCTCTTTAACTTCCTCGTAAATTATTCTTAACTTCTTCTTTTAACAAAATTTGTAAAAAATATATACATTAAAAATTTAAAATACACTAAAAAATACTATACTACAAAAAATAACGGCAACTCGGAACAAACACCATTAGCATCATAATGAAGTGATCGAAGTAGACATCTACGAGTAAAGCATAAAGATCAAAGATAATCGATTCCGCCCTCGTAAGAATCAGTCCGATTGTCCTTCGCACAATAAAAAAGCGATTAAATGCGTCATCAGGGCAGCTCGTTACACTTATTATACGCAGCTTCCCCCGCGATAAAATTCATGCCCGACAACTCGGCCGAAAGGAGCCTCGCTCTCCACTCCATTCCGGACGATATAATAACCGAGCGACGCCAGCGGCGATCGAACTACGCCGAGCGAATCTCGCGCCGACGAAGGGTTGCTGGGATTAAAGGGTCGCGCGACTGCACCGATTCATCAAAAAGAATTCCGCGCGATTCCCTGCCCTCGCATGCGCCCACCACCTTCGGAAGGAGCCGGGGAAAAAAACGAAGACTAAAGGCGCTCGGGGGTGGGAAGATCGAGCGGAAGATCCACCCCTTTACTTTTTTCTTGCGCTCCTTCGAACCCCCGGCCGGGATTTTAAATTTAATAATTCTTCAGCCAGCTCCTGCCCGCCGGCAATTATTACCATCGCCGTTTTATATATGTATATATTATATAGATATATATAAGGCCGTGGCGGCGTGCTCTCGAGAATTTATTTGATTTCTCGCGACGATGCGCCCGCGCCTTCCTTTCCGCGTCGATTAAAGCGAGACGGTGATCCTCTTTTTTTCGCGCGCGACCCGCCGCATTCGTCGTCTTGCAGGAAATTTTTGCCGTTTTTACAGTTAGAAAGTCGTTAGTATGGAAATGACGAGATAAGTGGGTTGCTAAACCGATCGCCGATACGCTCGCCGTGTATAAGATCGAATGTATGCACACGCGCTTCACTCACTGCGCAAAGCTTCGGGGCTGACTTTTTTTATTATTACTATTTTAGAGATAGTTTAAATATACACAGTTGCTACTTGCATAATTGATTTCTACGGGACTTGAAATGAAGTGCATCGCCATCTGTGAGAAGTTTTATTCATAACGGATCGCTCGCTTCGCTTTTTCGACATTGAAGTTGACGTTAAGTGATTCGATACTTTTTCTTTACCGTAAATTCAAGTTTTGAAATATTAATTTTTTTTTTTTTAATAAAAGGTTTTTTTTCCTATAATTGGACATCAGCTGCAAAATTTGATTTGCGCGAACATTTATTTTTCTGGTGACAACCGGGTCAGCAGCAGATCGATTCCTCTCCGACCGTCTTGACTTTTTCCTCTTTGCTTTGAAAATATGCTGTGACTACTTTCATAAAGAATCGTCCCCAGGAATAAATTCACCCTCTGCCTCTGGAACGATCAGTCAAGGGAGCGCGGTTAAATCTTTAAGACGGCCGAGTTAAAGCTTTTTTTATCATTAGCTCAATGATAAAGTTTATACTCCTTTTTAAATTGCCTTGAAAAATTTAACCAGTTCATTGTTATTATTAAATCGTCATCGACTGGCACACTTTTTTCGTTTAAATTTCTGAAATAAATATGAAGAAAAAGTAGGTAGGATAAAATAATGTAATTAAAAGTCTCGTACGTTAAATTTAAATTCCAAGTATACAAACGGTCGACCTTAAAAAAAAACTTTCTATTCTTATCAACTCAATCATTTTTTCCAACAATTCACTTAATTGTTTCTATACACACAATCCCAGATCTAACCCTCGCTAAATTTTAGTTTTCCAAGCAGAATCAGCCGTTTACGCTTAATTGGCCGGCACTAAATTCCGCGCTCGCTGAAGTATCATCATTAACCGTCTGATAGGCCGAGGAAAATAGCCCAAATCGCGAAATTCCCGCGCCTTTCGAGCGAAGCATCGAAAATAAAGTGATTTGCCGCGGGGGGGGGGGGAAGGAGGGCGCGCAGCTCGATAAGCACCAATCGCCACCCAAAGCTCAAAGAATCACTCGAAAAGCAATCCCGGCACTCGTCGCGTGCCGCTAATGCCCGGGCCGCAATCATCCGCGGCGTCGATTCGGCGCCTCCGGGGGGGAGGGGGCAAGGGACGTAGTCGATCGAGCAAAAGGGGCCGATTTATGCGCCGTCCGATTGCCACCGGCTAATCGCCGGAACTTTCGCGTTCCCCCGAGGAGACGCGCATCTGGCACTGCCGCGTCTATACTCGGCACCCACTGTATATACGCGCACTCCGCGCTCGCACATACTTTTTCCCGACAATTATATTCGCGGTAACGAGAAAAGAAGCCACCCACCACTTTTCCGCCGGCGCATATATCGGCTCCCCGGCGCGTATTAATAATGCGATTTTAATTGGCTGCGAGCGAAGAGGGGGAAGGGGGGGAAGGTATAGGGACGACCTCCACCCCCTTAACCGGAAAAACATACGGCCAGGAAGAAAGAGAGAGGAGGGGGGTACCGGTATCGGTCTAAATAAGTAATTGCCTCCCTCGCGCTCATTGTTATTCGGGGTCTTCGACACGTATTGACCTTTCGCTTCATGCGAGCGGCTCGCGCGCGGGTGGCTTCCTCGCTCCTCCGCCTCCTATCCGCGCTCCCTCCTTCGCCGAGGCTGCTTCTCTACTACTTCTTTTTTTTTCTTTCTTTTTTTACTTTTTCCCTCGGCAGGGCCTTTATCTGCCCCATCTCTAAGCGGCCCCTTTGTAGCCGGCGAGCCAGCCCCGGAGAATATGCATGCGTGAGCCGGCCGCCCGCTCCGCCGGGACTTCCTTGTAAAAGGGTTATTATCGAAATCGAGAGCCAAGGTCCGGGGAGCGATCGAGAGTCCTTCCCGTGCTGCGGTCAGCTGATTGTTCGTCGCGTCTTTTCGATGATTAATAATCGACTTATTGTTCTCGCGGCTGTCCCATCTGTTTGAATATATTCATATTGGAATTCTTTTTTTTTTTTAAGAAATTGACTTTTTATTGATCGCATATTTTATTTTATTAATCTCTTGTGTATCGAATAATCGTTATGCTACATTTGCAGTCAACTTTTTTATTTATACAAATATTCGTCAATTAGCATTGGCTGAATTGTCTGAATTATCCACACATTTACAATAAATTATAAATATGAAGGGTTGATTTTGTTTTTTTGATCAGATCTGGCTTTAAACAATGTACATTTTAATTAATTTGTAAATTTTATGTATATTTAATTAATTAATTTACTAACGTACTTTTAATTCACAAGTAAACAAAATAAATTTCCATTTATTTATTCAATAACTCACGTAATTAACGTACATTTTATTTAACATTAACACATCAGTATCAATATTAATACAGCGCAATCATATCGTCTCCTCGCTTGTTTACCTCTACAAAATAATGGATTCTTTCCAAAGAAAAGTCAACGACCACGGAATTCGATTTCGCCGTGAATTATTAGCTCGCGCTACCCTTTGTTTTAGCCCCGGCCGGAATTATTGAGAAAAAAAAAACAGGGGCAAGCTCCGACTTCTCTCCATAGCATCTAGTCACGCAAAGTCCCGATCGGAAAGTTATTTTTATTAAAATCGCAGATATCGCTCCTCGCGCGGCGCTTCTACTCGATGAATCGACTTGGGCAGCCGACTGAATAAAAGATGAAATCGCGCCCGCATCCACCATCTCCTTGCGCCTGGCGCCGGCTAAAAAGGCCGATCGGAAGGAATGTCGATATTAATAAAAGTTAAATTGAGCCAATCGCCCGTAGGAATTGCGCGCGGGGCTCGAGGAAAAAGGTCGCGCGAGAGTATAAAAAAAAAGAAGCAGAAGAAAAAGACAAAAAGGCGAGGGACTCACGGCTGACGCAAAGTTTATACTCGCGGCGATCGACAGCTCGGATTTCACTTTAAAATTGAACGAATCCAAAGTTTGATTATCCTCAGCGAATAACCTTTTTTTTTTGTTCTCTCGATCCACAACGTCGATTATATCGAAAGACAGTTATTATCCGGGAAAAGATTCAGAAATATTTAATGGCCGGGGATGAGCTGTACTAATTTAAATAATTAAGCCTCGCATGACAGACTCCTATATAATTGATTCGTTCGGCTATTATTTATGAAACGTTCCCCGGTAAAAGTGCAATCGCACAATATAATACGATCAGTTTTGATTCTCGGACCCTCGCGGATTCCATTCTCGCGGAGTGTAGCCATAAACTTTCATCCGATCGGTCGGTGTTTACGTCGCTCGGTGGTCAAGTGCACCGCTCAGTGACGACGAGCCATTCCTAAATTTTTCATCGATCATAATGTACACACAGCTCGATTTATAAGCGGCGGCCGGGGGCGTACTTTGACCCCGAAAAAGTACGCCTGCAGCCGGCGGGTTCAACGAACCCATAACGAGCTAAATATTATCCGTTCGATTCGCGAAGCCCAGCCAATCAATATTGATGCTCCTTTAGAGCGTCGTATATTATTTATCGTGCTCGAACGAGTAGAATAGCTTCGCGTCGTCGATACGCGGGTAAACACTGCGCGCCCAAAGTTTCACGCCGAGGTTTCCGAGGCGCCGAGCAGCAGCCAGGAAGGATTTAATAACACATCGGGGGAAATTTTTTTTCGGGGATGATTACAGGTGAACGGCCGTACAAGTGCCACCTACCCGACTGCGGGCGGGCCTTCATCCAGCTGTCGAATCTGCAGCAGCACTTGAGGAATCACGACGCGCAGGTGGAGCGCGCGAAGAACCGGCCGTTCCACTGCAGCATCTGCGGTAAAGGCTTCGCGACCGAGTCCAGCCTGAGGACCCACACGTCGAAGGTCAGTCATGTATGTACCAAATCCGACGTCCATGATTTTTTTACAATGCTATCATTCAATTAAAAAACTTTGTTAATTTTTTTTCTCAAAATGCAATCTATCGATGCGTCATTTATGGAAGGAGTCGCTCGGCTCCAGTGGCTTTGAGTTCGATTTTCTTTTTTTTAATTTTCTCTCTTGCCAGTAGTTTAATCAATCTAAAATTTATTTATAGATACAGAAATTGAAAAAAAAAAACGAGTTTACTTTGCTAAAGGTAAAATATAACATTTTATTTATTTTACAAAGATTTAAAGATGCGTATTAAAAAAAATCGTTAGTTTTTGCATAAGAAAAGGTTTTCACGAATATAGAATCATAATCAAAGTAAAATAACGAGGGAAACTTTTGCAAAGTGAAGAGATGAAACAAGTATTAAAATCCGCGGCGGAGGGTTAAATTTTGAAAATCGGACTCATTCCACTTGGCCCCGAAAACTTCCATATAACAAACGTTGACTATTTTGCCGGCAACATACATAACCACATATATAACTCTATCGCTATCTGTCTCTTTCTAATAATCGTACTCGATCGCCGAGTCGAACTCTATTTACTCACACTCACGATCAAACACACATAATATACACATTTCACGTCGATCTTATTTTTTTATTATTTTTAAATAGCAAAATAACAAAACTCACTCTCAAAAACCATGCGCGCGCTCGTGTCACGGTGGAAAGCTAATTTGTTGGGGGAGGATGAGGGTAGACATACGCCAAAACATGCGCAATGCTCGCTCATCTGGTTGTACATCAATTTCTTTCATTTTTTTATTATTTTTTTTTTTTTTTATTTTCATCGATTTTCCCATGTACATATAGTTTTAATTCGCAATACTCGAGCATCGCGCACTGTTTTAATAAAACTGCGGTGATGGTTCATGCTTCAGCGGGGCAATCGTAAATGTAACTCTTGTATACATAGTGTCAATATTTTTCTCGCTACACCTTCAGTCTCGTCCGCTTCTGTACGTTCAATTTACCTCATTTCTTTTGTACATTTTTACTATACCTCATTGCGTACCGTACGTGGGTTTTAAAAAAAATGATGCAAAATAAATGTCTGTAATAAATTAAAAAAAAAAAAAATAATATTAATAATAACACGCAGCTGATTTTACTAATACCCCATTGTATCAGCCCGAATATCCAATAATGAGCTATAGCTACATAAGATGTAAACATGCTAAAAATAAAAAGCGTAAAAAAAAAGTTCCCGACTGTCAAGCGTACTTCCGAAAAATCGACAAGAGTCAAGGTGAAGATATAGCGAAGCAAAAATACAAATCCCATTAGTCGTGGCCTTAACGAGCTGAAAAAGCTACTTCGTATTATCCTATATAAGCGCGCGCGCAAAAGCGTGCGAACGGCGTAAGAGCAAAGGCGCGCGCCCGGTAGCGATTGTGCGCATATACACGGCGAGCTGCGAGAAACTCGAAAAAGAGGGGGTCATGCCGTCGAGTCGAGGAAAGAGAAAAAAAAAGTAGCAACGACGGAGGAAAGAAGTGCGCACGCTGGGCCTTTCTCGGCGTGAAAGGCAGGCCTCTAATCAAATTCAGCCCGGGCCGGAACAATGCCGCGGCGACGTCTCGCATGTCGCGCGGGGGCAACTTTTTCCCCGGCACTCTCCTCAACCCTTTTTCCTCGCCCGGCACATGGCGAGAGAAGAGAAGAGAAAAAAAAAGCGCCGGGCCCGAGGAGCAGATGCCCGGCGCGCGCGTTTAATCCCCCGATCATCCTAATCTCTCGCGCGCTCCTTTGTTTTTTTTTTTTTGTAACACTCTCTCTCTCTCTTTCTTCCTCTCTCCTGGAAGGGTTGGCAGCCGTTTCGCACGCCTTTCGGCGGAGATTCCCGCGACTTCCGGCGCGAATTTTTCGGCGATTAGAGGCGAGGGTCGATAAATATTCCGCTAATTGAAAGCTAATCCGCCGGCGAAAATTGAGCAGGACGGGGCGTCGATATAAATCTCGGTCGCGCTAATCTGACTTCCTAACGAGGCACTTGCGGCCCGCGCGCATAGATCAATCTCGCCCGGCATTTTTGACGAGCCGCGCGAACATTCGCCGGGGCTCTCCGCGCTTCCGCCCGTCAAATTTTCACTCCAGACGCCTTCGAACGTCTCGTTTAGTTTCTCATTAAAAAATAAGTATTTACTAATAGGAGAGAATTGCCAGAAAAATAAAGAAGAACGAGAAGATCCTTTGGCAAACTGACTCATTCCGGGCGGACTCGCTAAGCGTATCTATAGATGGGGGGGGGGGAGGGGAGGTCGGGGGAGATTGCTAGGACTCGTTAGCCGGTCCATTTTCGCGAGATCCGACAGCTTTTAAAATTAGTTTCTTTACTGCGACACGACGACTTCTCTCTCCCTTAAGCGAGCCCCGGATTACCGCAGAAATAAAGTATCGCGTTGCAGGCGTGCGAGCGCGACTCTCTCTCTTTCTCGGGCGTAATTAAAACAACGCCGGCGAAGGAGCGCGAGCGAGAGAGAGAGAGAGAGAGAAGGAGAAGGGGGTGGGAGGGGGTGGGTGGGAAAAAGAGAGGGTTGCTCTCTTCTCGGCGACGTTTTAAAGGGAAAATAAAACGGAGGATTTACAAACGGGAGCCCATCTTGGCCCGGACTAATCGAATTGCCGCGGCGCGAGAGAGCAGATTTCTCGAAATTGTTTTCCTCGTTTCGCCTAATAGATCGCCCCGGCACTTACTCTTTCCTGTGCCGCGAAAAAGAGAGCGGGAGCTTAAAAATCCGCGGACGGATCAGCTTTTATGGATTTTCTGGGTTCCGGCTAAACGATTCTCTGTAATGTTCGTAGGAAGTGCTAAGCGGCAAATAAAAATTCGCTAAATTAGATTTAAAGAGATTTTTTAAGCGCCGCGGTGGATAAAAATACCTGCTGCTGTAAAGATTTTAATTGAGTTTTTTCTGGAAAATTATTAAACGTTTCTTTTTTCTTAAATTTTTCGCTTGATAAAGTAATCTCGTGCTATTAGTAAAGAAATTAAAAACTGACGTTTATTTTTGTCGAAGTACGCGACAAAGACCTTTGTCTCCAATGTCTCGTTAAAATATTTCCGGTTTAGCAAAGTGCATATATATCGTTCGATTAGCGCTTTTTCCTCATCGCCCGTAAATAAACAAAGACATTTTTTCGCGTCCAAGCGAGCCGAGGCATCGCTAAGTTTCGCTAAAAGATTAGATTATACAGCACTAAAAAATAAAAAAAAAAAACTATAGAGACAGACGATAAAATGTAGAACTGTTATCAAACGCAGCAGGAAAAAGAAGTCCAAACGCATTTATCTAATGGCCACATTAAGTCAGAGCACATGCAACGGGTCAAGCCGTTTTCATTTACTTAAGACCGGCCCAATATCGAATCCACACTGGTTCTACAGTACTCCCGCAGGTACGATTTTTTCTCCCATCCCGTACTTGTAGCTCCGTCTCGCTCTCGCCGTAGCTGGCTCTCGAATAAAAATTAAGTCGCTCTCGGTGTATACGGCGGCTAGCGTGTCGGCGAAACATTATCCCGCTATACGTGGGAGAGGCAATACAAGACACGGCGTACCCGGGGAAATCGAATATTATAATAGAACGGCGCTTCGGAGGAGAGCGAGCGAGAGAGAGATCGCGGCGAAGTGGCTCCTTTGTAAATGGACGCCACTTACTGCCCCTATTCTTTTTTTTTCCTCCTCCTCCCTTTTTCGCCTATTTTCCGCTCGGTGTATCGCGCGCGGTACATGCGCCGAATTACGTCCTTCCGTCGGTGTCGGCCGCGATGCCGCGCGATAAAGGCGAATAACCTAATTTTTAGCACGCGAGAAAAATACCCCTGAAATTTTCCCGATACCATCGCCAATCCTCCTCCGCCCTCGTGCGATATAGAACAGCGTGTGTTCTTCCGAGAGATAGAGAGAGTAAAATTTTCAGGATTTTTTTTTTATGCGTCGCCTCACCTACATCCGAGAGGCGAGAAGCCGACGGCGTTAATTGCCCCCGAAGCGGCCGGTAAAAACTCGTTAGCCCGCTGGATTTATTCGGCGGGGCTGAGCGAAAAATTGAAACGACCCCGCGGAACGTCTTGATTGCGTCGACCCCCTCCCCCTTGCGCGCTCTCTCTAAAAAGAATCTATACACAACTTACGAAAACAAATGATGACACGATAGTGAAATACCTTTTTTCTTAATATCTTTTTTATTAAATAAAAATCAATTGGACGTTTTCGGATGATGTACAACATGTTTATTAAGAAGGAACAAATAAAAAAAAAAACTAATCTCCAAATTATCATAAAATTACTTTGTAAACTTCAGAAGAGTCTGTTTCATTTTGTCCAGAATCATTGCCAAATGCTACTACCGTCACAATTACTGCCAAATCAAGTTGACCTCTCGGTGAGTTACCACTCTTATCATACAACTAAAAACCATTCACCTACTTTTTTTTCGTACTTTTTTTTTAAATCTATTTATCGATCGAACTTTTTGGAATCCATGTATTTTTTCACCTATACTTGTTCTTCGTACGAGCCTTGTGTATATACATTTATATATATATATATATTTACCCACCTTGTCTGTCTGTCTCGGTTCTTTTTATCACTATCGTGTCCCGACCACGCCACACCACGCACACCTTCTTTAAAACGGACTCCGCGAGCGCGCCAATTAGCCGCACTTTACGACTACACCGACGGCTGGCTTCACTCCACACTATTATACTCTCTCGGCCCTTTCCGACTAAAACAAATGCATCTGCACTAAAAATCCGGGCCGGTTCCGATGCCTGACAATCCTCCCGATCCGGACCTTTAATTGGACATGCGAGGAAGTCGAACGCTGCAATTAGGCTCCGACGTCTCAGCCTTAATTTCGTTATACATAGTTCATTCACCAAAACGCACTTTACGACTAAATTAGGGACAACAAAGTCGCTAACGTCCGGAAGTCTCGCTACATAAGAATCAGTTTCATTAAATCCGACGTACAGTGCTCGGGCATCCTTTATATCCAGTCGCACGCTCGCGCGCGTTCCAAATTAAAAAGTCGCGGGGTTCACGCTCGGCCGCGCCCGATTTTTTTCGCTCCGCCCTGTGCACGCGCCTACCGCCTGTTTTTTAGCCTCCCGCTCCACCTATTTTTTTCTCTTTTTTTTTTCATTCGCCATTGGCGTGTCTCTCTGGGTGAGCTCATTCGCGTCGCCCTTTTTTTCCACGTCCACCCCGCGTCGCTCCGTTAAAGCCCGAGTTTAGCCCGAACGCACCTCGAGGGATTAGCCGAGTCACTGCGGAAGCTCGCCGACGTGTTGATAATGCGACGCACAATGAGTCCGCGATTGGCGGCCGAAAAAAATGGTGGGGCGCGCGCGCAAAAAAAAAGGAAATAAATAGTTCACGCGCCCGATGTACTTGTCGCCCTACCAGTTTTTTTTTTAGTCTCTCTTCGGGGCGACAAATTGAATCATTCGCCGGCGCGGAGAATGGATCGACTCTGCTGTAAAATTATAATAAGCTCCCGTAAAAAAAAAAAGAAAAAAGAAAGAAGAACGAGAAGAAGCGAGGAGAGCTCGCGACCGTTGCCGGTTATTTAACAAGGCGCGCGCATCCGAGTTCGAAATTCAATGAGGCGCAGTTTCGAGAAGCGGCGCGGGTAACAGCCCGGTCGATCGTTTTCTCGATTCCGCAAACTCGTAAACCAAAAGTCCGCGATTCAATTAAAAAAAAAAAGGAGAGAGAGAGAAAAAAAAAGGCACGAGGCCGCGCGCAAAAACCGCCGCTTTTAAGATCCATCGGGGCCGCGGTGCGCAGGAACGACTCCGGCGGGGGGGCTCCGGGGGAGAGTAAAAAAAAAAAGTAGGATGGGGGAGAGGAGGCAAGCTCGTAAAGCAAGCCGAGTGTCAGTAATGACAGAAGGATTCGCTGGCTCGCGCATGAAAAGCCCGAAGGTTGCGCGCGCCGGGGCAAAAGAATCGAGCGAGAAAGAGAGGAAAAAAAAGAGAGAAGTGCCGAGCGGAGACCTTCGGGCACGAAAGAAAGAACAGCGCGAGCGCGTATATACCTTCGGCTTGCACTACTCGTTTCTTTCCTTCTTCCTCCTCCTCTGTCTCCGTCTATCTCTCTTCATCGTTCGCTCGCCCGCAGTGCTATCCTTCCACATCCGACGTGTGCAGGTATTTTAATTCGGAGGCTGAAGATTTGATTACAGTAGAGTCACTTTTTTAATTCGCCGACGGTTGTAACTCGTTTCTTTTTTTTTCTGCGAATTAGCGAGAGAAAGGTTGTTAAATTTTCGTGCTTAAAAATTCATTAAACAATTTATCGTTTATATATTTTTAAAACTTTTCTTCTTAGAAATTGTTGCGTTTAAAAGGTACACTTAGCAAATCGTTGGGGGAAATTAAGCAAAAACTTTTTGCGCGATAAAAAATAAAGAAAGTAATACTTTAGCGCAATATATTTTTCCCGCGATTATTTAAAGTCTGTCGAAGCGTCGGCGCCTCTTTAGCGGCTATTTTTATCCGGTGCTGTGTGTGCTCGTAGAGTCTTAAAGCAAATTGACTTTTAAAGGCGGCCGCAGAAGAGAAACTACGCCGAGTCCCTTTATTGTAATCATTATGGCTTCGGAAGAAAAGGGTCTTACCTCCGACTTACATCGGCGCCGGTAAAAAGCGGCGAGCGTTTATTTTTCCTCATTACCGTCAAATATCCCCTTCACAATTTTCAAAGTATTACCGCTTTTCCTCCCCGCCCCACCGTATATATATATATACCCCCGGCCGGCAATTCCCCGACGAAAACGAAACGAAAAAAAAAAAAATCGAAAATCCCTGCTGAAAGCGCGCTTGCGCGCGCCGCGAAAAACGGGCGTGGAAACAGCGCTCCGCGCAAATTGAAGAAAGGTTAAAGACGCGCGAGAGGAAAAAAGGAGGAGAAAAGCGGAAAAAAAGAAAGGAGTCCAGCGTAGAGGAATGACTAACCTCTCGGTCGGGGCTAATTGCAACAAATTATTTTCGCTCCCGCTTGGGCGATCGGCAAAACCACCGCTAGGCGAGCTCACGCACGCGCACAAAAGCCGCGCAAAAAAGCCCGAGCGCTCTCGCGAGCCGATGGATAAAAGAAAGGCCGAGACACGCCGAGTTAATTATAATCTCGAAAAAATCGCTTATCGAACCATTAACTTCTTCTCTCTCTTTCTCTCTCTCCTCCGCCTCTGCTCGTTTCCCGCGAGCCAGCCGACTGGTAGCGAGGACCCGTTATACCCCCCTCGCCGTAGGTGTGCGCGCGTGTGTGGATAGACACACGCGAATCCTCGAAACGGGATCGAGGCGAGCGGAGCCGGGGATGTCAATGCGTGCCGCAAACGAGCTGAAACAGCGCGTACGCCGCTTTCTTCCAGTGTCCTGTAGCTGTTAATTTTACCGGGGGCTTAGAGTCGCGGAATGCCACTCGCCGGGGCGCCATGCCGCTGATCGTGGGACGATTTTGTTTTCCCGGCCGCTTCGTTTTCTTTCCACTTCGATCGGCTATTTAGATTTTCAACGCCGACTTAATGAATCGTGCCGGATTTCGAAGTGTTAGATCGAATCTACCTCTTTTTTTTTTTTTTAAATTTCTTTTTTTAGATCGAAGTTTGACTATTTATTCTTAAATATAGCTTTGCTTTATTTTCATGCCGCTGAGTGACGCGAATCGTTAATTTACGGGAAAGATCAAAGTTTTTTAATAACTTATGAATAATTCTTTTTTTTTTTACTAGCCTTAATTACCGGGCGCATTGCAGAAAATTTTACAGCGCTCGCGACGGTGAATTTTTTATCGCTCATTAAACTTTCAGCGTTTCTTTTATATTAAAGCCCCTACACTTCCTAACGTGACCGATCCGATCGATTTTTCAAGCTAATACCATAAACGATGATATAAAAAAAATTAAAAAAAAATTGCCAACTAAATTTGCAACTAATTACTCTCGATTGAAAAATCCGCGATTTTCTCCGTTCAGCTAATTAAATTCCAAAACCAATCACGCGCGTGAAAGCTCCGTTCAAAAAAAAATATTCGAATCACGCTCGCGTCGAATCATTTTGCTTTTTCTTTTATCTCGACGGCGCGATCTCCGGGTCTCAATAGGCAAGGATCAAAAGATGCTTCTCCTCTCCTCGGGCGGTGCAGCGTCGCTGGCTCAGCAAAATGGCCACACACAACATACACGCGAGCGTCACGCACCGCTACGCGGCTGGCTCACACCCACTTCCTTTTTACGCCACTCCCTGGGCTCTCTGGCAGGAGCACGCCGCGGCTTTTGTGCGTATGCGCTAGGAGAGGGATTTTTTTTTTCCGGCGGCCCCCTCCTGGCTGCTCGTTATACTGCGGTCACGCGATCGCGCGCCGATTAGCTTTTCGGACTCGCGACGCTACGCTTTTCCGTCGATCCGCTCTCTTTTTCTCTCTCTACGTATACATATTATATATACGTGCATCTTTATATACGCGTATAATGTATATGTGTATCTCTACGTATAGGTATATCTAGATCATCATATATATATGTTTTTCTATCGTGGAATTATATCTAAAGTAACGTCGACGATGGGCCGGGAGGAGGGAGGAGGAGGGCCAGGCGGCTAAATCAGTCGTGGGTACGTAGCAGGAAGTATGGAGTCGTAAATATAGAATCGGATATCTGCGGTCGAATTATCCCGGCGGCGAGTTGAATTTTCCGGGGAGAAGCGCGCGGGGATGTTTAGTCTCGGCGTTGCGTCGGGGGGATGACGATCCGCTGTTTTGATAGGGCGCAGCCGCGCGAGCTCGCCGCGTTTGCTTTGATAACGCGCCTATGGCTTGAAAAAGCTCCGAGTGTGCGTTGCGTTTTTGCTAAATTCATCCGGGAATGCTTTTCCCTATCCCGAACGTAATCGTCGCTGGAATTCGAAAGAATCCGCTTTCAAACATAGTTGCCACGGGTGTATACACGCACCAAACGATGAATAATTTATGAATTAAAGTATGATGAGACGAGCGTGCTTTTCAGTGTCGGTAAATATAATAAATGCCTATTTTTTTAACGGTACAAGCGCGTATACGCGGTAAAAAGTTTAAGTTTCAAAATTGCAACGAGTCTAAAATGTATTTCAAATTGAATAAATTATTCATTAATCAATTAGAATATGTAATTAACCTTCTGACGTGTAGAAATTTAAATCCCTTTTTCTTAGTCTTTTTTTCGGTTCGAAGAAAATTGTAATTTTAATTTTAATATCGAAAACGCTCGCATAATTTCGCAGAAATGTTCA
This sequence comes from Sycophila texana, assembly GCA_035582955.1. Classification (NCBI taxonomy): domain Eukaryota; kingdom Metazoa; phylum Arthropoda; class Insecta; order Hymenoptera; family Eurytomidae; genus Sycophila; species Sycophila texana. Next base: position 17,975,404 of record JAWWEN010000048.1, on the reverse strand, counting down.
TGCTTTGTTTTATTAAGCAACTGACGTCCCGTTTATTTCTACGAAAGAAATTTAAAGCTGCTCCGAGTTTGCTAAACTTTTCCGTACAATAAAATAAATCCAGCTAAAATTTAAAAAAAAATGAAAAAAATGACAGAAAATCGATATAGATAACATGTTCGTTTGAAATGCACTAATTTCAAAGGAAGCACGTATATGAGCAATTCTACAAAAAATAAGCACTTTTGAGGTCGATCCATGATTAAAAATTTTGGATCAAGCACGCGT
>JAWWEN010000048.1:17944142-17968852 GCA_035582955.1 Sycophila texana | reverse complement strand
CTAGTGCTTTAAAAATGGCAAATTAAAATCGGCATTTTTTGAAATGTGCTTTTCTTCGTTGGGAGCGACGATATAGTCGAAAATGAATTCAGCTGTCTTTTCCTGAAGCTTCGAGTAAATAAGGAAAATTTTTAATAATATACACGCGGAGGACGATTCTGTACTAAAAATTATAATAGTTTAATTTAATGAAAAATGACAATAGTTTCTTAATTGTTAAATCTATTAAATTTTGTAAATTTTACCGGAAACTATTCTAATTTTTCCAATAATGCAGTCAGATATTAAAATTTACTATTGCAAATTTTTAGAACATCTTTTTTGTCATCGATGAAACAATTTTTCAAATATTTTCATAACGAATGCCGCAAATTAATATTTATTTTTCAGTTCGTTAAATCAATATTATCAATAATTATTATTCTTAATAAAACCAGTACTTTACTTTTCCATTGCCTACTTAATGAAAAAATAATATTATCGGTTTACTTAACTAGAAATATTTCTTATTCGTAACAAAAAAGTAAACGAAAGACATTCAAAAATAATTCAATAAAATTACGGAATATCGTTTAAAGAATCAGAGTCATGAAAAACTAAATCGCCAGTTAATCAGAAAAGTGTTGAAACGAAAAAATCTTCGGTATATTAAAGGCCTACTGACCCACATGGAGCACATGAGGATGGACCCGAAGCACCAGTTCGCGGCGCAGTACATGCTGAGTCGAGCCGCCGCGGAGAGGCGGGAACGCGAGCTCCTCGCGGGTTCGAGTCTGGGTAAGTGTCAAATAAAGAACCACCGAAAAAAGCTTATAAAAAAAAAAGCGAGACGCGAGCGCCGCGCAAAAACTGCCAACGAAGTTGATATGTAATCGTCTGTGTTGGTCGATGGGAAGAACGTTATCTCTCGTGTTCAGGAGCCGGCCTCGGCGTCCTCGGCAGCCAGATGGGAGGACCGCAGAACCTCCAGCAACCACCAATGTGCCCTTCGCCCTCGGCCCACTCGGACAGCAGCAGCGGCAACGGGAGACTCTCGTCCGCTGGTAGCGAACCTGGTACGAATTTTCTATCTCGTCCTTATCCCCGCCCACCCTTACTTATCTCTCTCATTCGCGTCGCGAACGAAATTTTTCACCTTTTCTTTCGTTTTTTATTGTTTTTTTTTTTTTTTTGTTTGCCTGCCTCGTTTATACTTTACACTCGCCAAACGAGTTATAAGACCGTCCGTTGTGCCACTGCGACAAATAAAAGTATCTTTAAATAAAAGAGGAGTAAAAATACTTTTTCGATTGCCTTTTGATATGTGTGGTGAAGTTGTGAGAGAATAAGAATTTTTTAAGTAAAAATTGAAGAAACGTTTTCCTCGACTCTGTCGCCTTTCACTAGTATGTAAGTCATCACTTGGTAATAAGCCGGGTAACTCACATGGCTTGTAATGACGAGAGCAGATTTTTACGCAGGCGCCGGTTTACTAAACAACAACAATAACAACAATAACAACAACAACATGGCGTCGCCGGGACCGAGCGGCAACAAACTCAGCGAAATGCTGAGGGCCACCGGCAACCAGCAGACGACGGCCCAGCAGTACCACGACGAGATGCAGTCGCAGCAACAGCGAATGGCCGTGATGGCCGCGGTTTCTGCAGGTGATTATGCTACGATCCATCTCTCGGAAATTAAACGAGAAAAAAAATTAATTTTTTTTAAATGTCCTTCGCCTTTGTTTATAACGACTGATTAATAGATTTATATTAATAGCTTCCGATTGCGTCGGCGCGGAGAAGTGGGTAAAAATTGACGAGTATAAAAGTCGGATGATTAAATGAAAAATATGTCACTCGTTATCGGGCCCCGCAGTGAAGAGGCGCAACAAAAGTCCCGCGAAAGTACCGATAAACGCCGCTCGGACATTATCGCGACGCTGGCAGTCGAAGGAAAAGAGTGCCCCGGGGGTGGAAAGATCGCGCCGTTCCAATTACCGCGACGATACCAAGATCGATCATTTATAATTGTGTTTCTCCTCTTATTTATGAATATTTATCGCCAGTCCGCTCAATTGCGACGGACGCTCGCGCTCCGATTCTTCAAGAAGTCTCTCAGCGCGTCGCCGTCGTCGATATTTTCACCAGAAGACTATTTATAAATTCGACGTCCGCTTGTTTTTCATTTCGAAACGCGAAATGCTCTTTTTTCCTTGAGCGGATAGCGCAATCGAGCTGCTCAAGCGAAAGGCCGAAAAATATATAAATTAATATCGATTGATTGAAAGTAAATAAGCATTGCGAATTTGCTCAACCGGTCGTTGCCGATTGCGAAAAATCAATGCTATTTTTGCACGAATCAGAATAAAATCATTTTTAATGTTTTTTTTTTTTTATAATGAGATGAAATAATACAAAATTGATGTAAAAATTGAAGTCGTAGATAATAATTCTAAGACACTTAAAAAGATGAGTTTTTTTTATTAAGATTGTAGTTTTTCGCAAAACTGTGTATAAAATAAAATAAAATTTCTATAAAATAATTTAATAATTTCTATTCTGCTTATAAAATTTCTTGTACTGTTTTTATTTTATAGATGTACACGATACTACAAAAATATTCTACAAAGATTTCACTCTTAATAAAATAACATAATAGTATAGAAATAGTGCACTAGAACAGGCGACTCTTACACGAGTACAATATTTTTTAAAAATGGCAATTTGCTACAAATGAAAGGGCTATGCTTGTTACTACTTGTGTAAAATACTCTTGGACATTTAATAGCATAATCAAATATAATATAACTAAAATATTTACAAATTAATTACAGCTTACAAATAGTATACATAAAATGAAAGCGCTGCAAAAATACTGCACTTTACGCACTAACGATAAGCGCAAAAAGTGAAAAGAGAAAAATACTTTCACGAAATCCCAATACTAATTCGAAAACGAATTTCGCAGGTCTGCAGAACTCGGTGTCGCCGAACCTGTCGCCCGTGGAGGTGGCGTCGCTCGCGGCGGCCATGCGGATGGGCAACAACAACGACATGGGCGGTGGCGGCCAGGGCTCGACGGGCGGACCGGGCCAGCAGCAGGGTGTCCAGTCCTCGGGGACCGAGCAGGCGCTCAGGTTACAGCAGGCCGAGGCGCTGCTGCGCTCGCAGGCCGAGCACGCCCTCAGGCTCGCGGTAATGAAAACCCTCCCGCGCCCGCCGCGTACATACCCTCCGGCTCATTTTTCTCCCGCGAGAGAGAGGGACCTCGCTAATTAAGGCTTAAACGGGGGAACAGATTACGGCGAGTGTCGCCGCGCGGCCGCTTGTTTTTATTAGCCTTTTTACCGGCCTTGCCCGCTCCCACCGCGCGATAATTCATCTCGCGCCTCTTCCTTTTTACTCTCAAACACTTTAGCCCCGCTGCTCTCCCGAACCCCCTGCTAATTGTGTGTTTAGATTTCCGTGTCGACAGTGAAAAAGAAATACTGCTGTCCTCGCGTTGCTCTCTATTTGTTGCAGCAAACATTTTTTTTTACTATTTAAGTATGTGAATAACAAACATTTTTTATTTTTCGGTAAATAAGTATTGTGGTTTTTAAGTGGGTGTTATTTTAGGGTTGCAAATAGTTACTTTATTTATTTTTGTCTATGTTCAATAATTCAAAGGTGAATAACGAATTATTTTCCGATAATTCAAAAAGTTTGCAACCCCGGTTCATTTTAACTAAATAATTGTTGTGGGTTGATTTTTACTATTCGTAGAAATATCGTAGAAAATTTGTCTTATTTGAATGTACTTTTTGAAGGTTTCGCAAGCAGCTGCGGCAGCGGCAAGTTCCGCGAACGACATGAGACATCATTTGGGACAGCATAACGGCGGAGGTGGTACTGGCATACCGGGACACCACACTAACCAACAACTGTCTCAGCAAGATACGCTTTCGCCAGATTTGGGTAAGTTACACCAGTTACAAAAACCGCTGCCAATAGATTGGCACGTAGCTTCCTCCAACTTAATTTGATACTTCCTTTTTTAATTTAATAATAAAATAATCTATTCCATGTAAAATTCTTTATACACGAGGCGATAATATGCACAAAATCGATTAGTCGCAAATGTACAATGTTAATTATAATTAAATTTTAATCTAGTATAATCTGTAGTCTATTTTATTTTTTATTATTATTCTCTAAACTTTTCCAAAACGTAAAGAATATTAAATTTAAAGTCCTGTACAAATGAGTAAATAAATAATCCGATGAAATTTCTTTTAGGGGAAGCGTTGCGACTCCAAGAGCAGCGGCTGGAGCACGCCTTGAGGCTTCACGGGGACCCGCGTGCCCTGAGCTTCACCCTCCAGCACGCCATCAACCAGCAGAACAACCAGCAACCATGAAAATTCAGTTACTACTGAGACGAGTGGACCCCTTGGACGCAGGAAAGCGCAGCGTCCGCCTCCCTCAACTCGATGGACACTCTGCAAGCTCAGCAGCTACAACAACAGCAGCAGCAGCAACAGCAGATGTCATTGAGTAACGACCAACAGCAGCAGCAGCCGCCGCAGCAGCAACCGCAACCGCAGCAGCAACAGCAGTCGCAGCAGCAGCAGCAGCAGCAACAGCAGGGAGTCGTGAAGCTGACGATTCCTCAGATCCACGATGATCAGCGTGGCATCAAGAGGAAGGCCGACGACATGAGCGGCAACATAGTCGAGAACGCGTAGGATCATCCCTTCGCCTTTCAAGACACTGCGTCCAAGTGAGCGGTCGATTTCTCAATCACTCATTGTCTCAGCTAGTAAGCGACGAAAAAAGAAACAAACTATAAATAAAAACCACGAGCAAAGCAAAGTTAAATGTAAACCAGCCAAACCGACCGAGAGCAAATCTGAACAGGATCTAATCCGAAATCCCCGAGTACAACGCAAGTATTTTACACGAAGGACAATATATTGTATCGTAAAGCGTGCGAGCGAACGAACCGCGGCGCTAGCTCTGTTCAATAATTAGTGCAGTGGCCGCGCGAGTCACCGAGTCGACGGGCGCCGGAGGCGCGCGGGCGCGACAACCCCTGTATACGCATACGACTTACTCCTATTGTACAATGACCGTTTAAAGACGCGCGAGATTACGATTATACGTAAAAAGACTTGAGCCGCCCGCGAGTCGTCTCTGTTTGAGAATAAAAAAAAAAATAAGCGTCGAGCGCGCGCGCGGCGGACCCCACGTTCACAAGAAAAAAAAAACGCCTCGCGCGCGCCCCCGCCGACTCGGTCGCTGGACGACGGTTCGTCGCCCATCATCGGAGATTCGTTCGTCTGATTCGCGGCATCGCGCGCCTCGCCACGAGGCAGCCGCGAGCGCGGATGTGCCATAATTAAGTAAAAAAAAAAAATAATAATGAAGAGGATTGCGAGCGGCGCTGCGCCGAGAGTTCGCCGAGGCCCCCGAGGCGAGTTTCCTCGGGGGAGGCGAGGCTCGAGGCGCGCGACACAGTGAGACGCGAATCGCGGAGTGACGCGAGGGTCTCGGGCCACCCTCAGCACTCCGCGTGAGGCTCAAAATACCGAACTCGAAGCTAAGCTTAATTAAAGTTAGAACCGAGATATGGCGAGCTGCTAAAGCTATAAGACACAATTGTATAGGACTTTACCGGACTTAAGGTTCCCCCAAATGACCCTCCCCCTTGACAAGATACTTCCCCCACCTTGAAAACCTCAAGAGACACACCGATAAACACATTCACACGTACACGAGAAGAAAGCGTAATTTTTAAGGTGTCGCGAGTTGACGATGTTGTTTATAAGCCTGTATGATAAAACTTAAACGAGAGGAAAAAATGCTATAGGAGTAATAAAAAAAAAAAAGTGGGTACGAGCGTTTTTTCGGCGACGCGCGACGCCGTCGCATCGGTACAAAGTTTTAACGACGACGAAACGCCGCGACGTGCTAATTATATAATTCGAAGTTGATAATAAAGCGGGTATCGCGGCATCGATTTGTAAGGTAGCTGATGCCGGGGTACTGGAGAGGGATGAATTATTAACGTCACGCGTACCGCGTCACTTTTTTCAAAATCGACGGTTTATAAGATGATGATTAAATCAACGATTTTAAATGAAAAATAATTGAATAAATAATAAAAAAAGGACGAGACGCTTTTGACTGACTGACGCAAGATTTGTACACGCACACACACACGCAGACACACACAGATACATGCGCACACTCGCACACATGTGTATATATATATATGCGTGATCCTGACGTACTTGCGCACGCATGTATATGATGTAATTGTACATAAACATGAGAAGGTGGAGAACACGAACATTTTTGAGCGTATATATAAATACATCGTTAGATAATGTACGATTGACGGGATGAGTATGAAACGCGCGCGCGTCGATGGAGCGACGCGTGGGCGTGCACAGAACACATCACATCACACATGAAATGATTTGAGAAAAAAAAATAATAAAATACATTGAAAAAATGCGCGCAACTGTGCTCGTTAAAGCACAAGAACTATTAGCTCGTAAGCGAACAAACAAAATATAATTATTACAAACAAGTTATATTATATATATTATATATACATTGCAGAATATGACGGAGAGTAAAGAGGTAAAAAAAAAATTATGAAGCTCTAAAAAAGCGTAAAAAATCATCGCGACAGATGAGACGATGAAAGAATGAAGAGAGATAAAAAATCTAAATGCTAAATATTATATATATTATATATATAAATATTATAAATAATGAATATAGGGTCTATGAGACTAGCGTAGTTAGGCGAAAAAGATAAAGTGAGTGAGAAACTATTTGAGTGCGTGCGGGAGAATATGTGTGTTTTAAAAAAAATTAAATAATAATTCGTGAGCGCGTGTGATTTTATCTAGAGAGAATAATAAAAAAGCGAGGGATACGCGAGCGTGAATGCGTTTTGAGATAAAAAAAATAAACAAAGGGAAACACAAAAAATGGTGCAAATGGCGAATAATAAAAAAAAAGATAAATCGCGAAGAGAAGAAATTTTTCTGCGACGTGGGCGTGATTGAGCGTAATCTGAGGTCCTGTGATCGTTACTAAGCGAAATATTTTTTTATTTCCGATATGTAAACGCGTAATGAAATTTTGCGTCGTTTCGAACTTTTTACTTGCAATATATACCGTTACGTTCTCGCAATACTATTAGGGAAGGCAAAGTGAAAAACTAAACGTAAACTAAACATGGGTGGGTTCCATTCGGCAGGTCAATTGACGAATGTTCTAAAAAAGTAAAAAAAGAGACATTAGGATTGTTAAAAAAAAAAACAAATCGTAAAACACGGCTAATTGAAGGATTTTTGGGAAAAACTACGGGATTCAAAAACGATGGCAAAAAAAGGCAAGTCCGTTATAGGTTCTAACGAAGATAAAATGATAAAAGGGCGACAGAAAAATCAGCGAACCGTCGGCGAGCGCAGCCCCGAGCACCAACGGCGGGCATCGCGATTCGCCGGCGATTCGCGCCCTTTTACAGTCATGGTCGTTCGCGCTTTCGATGGGAATACCTTTCGACGAGTCCAGACGATAGACGGAAAACCGCAACATCATACTAAAAAAAAAGTGGAACAAACTTTGATAGCACAAAAAGAACGTAGCAAAAAGTGCCGTCGACCGGAGACGAGTCCAGCGCGACGTTCAGTTCGGTCTCGACTACGCGAGTCAATTAAATCTATGTAAAAAAAACGTAGAGAGAACAAAAGAGGGGAGATTAAAAAAAAAAAATAAAGAATTTCGGAAACGAAACAATCGAAACAATCAAAAGTAAGGTATAGTTCGAATTTTTGTACACTACGATAAGAGAGTCATGAATGGAAGGCGCGTTTCGGAAAAAATCGCGAGTGCGAGAGCGAGTTGGGCGCCGACAGTTGGGCCCCAGACTTCGGGATGGACGCGCGTTTTTTTTTTAAGAACGAGCATAATTCAATAGTCGCGTCGCCCAGAGCCTTTCTATAACTATCGGGACGAGATAAACAAAAAAAAGGGATAATTTTCAAACGATCGCTAAAGGATTCATCGTCAAAGCTACATTTTATCGATCGGCACCGCCTCGTCGCGGGACTCGCTTGACATTTCGAAGTCTAATTCAATTAACATTTAATTTGCTTCTAGTTGAACGCTCGATGCATTAATAATTGAAACGTGAATTAAAAATCATATAATATCTCGGGAAAATAAAAAATTAATGCTTCACTTGGATCGGTCGAACTTTAACTTAATTCCGACTATCGCCGATGTACAATTTAAAATTCTATAAATGAAGGATTGGTAAGAAAAATTCGATAAATTTTGTTAACGTTAAATTCATTGAACTTTTCGGGATAACGGAGGAAGCCGAGCGAGTCCCGTGTGATGCACGCGCGACGATCATTGGTCGGTTTTTACGTCGGTTTATTAAATCTTACGTTCAACAGGATAATGAGTAAGTAAGTATTTTTCTCCCCCCAGATGATAAAGTTTTTTCGTTACAGAGAGTTTTTTCCTCGGATTAAGTAGTATGTAAATACACCTCTTGATATTCACGCAAGCATAAAGAATTACAATAACTTAAACGAGTACATAACGCAATAGGGTTAGTTTTTCTATGTAAATACCTAAAGCGCGGCGGCGAGTGCGTACCCTCGCCCGCGTAACCAAACGATAATATACTTTTATCGACCAGAGCTTCTGTTTTGTGCGTCGATTCGCGCGGGCAAACTATTTTAACGGAGTTCCAAGTGAGACGCGGACGCGCCACTCCGATTTATCATATATACGCTCGCCCCGCCCGCAGCTATCCTTTCGCTCTTTCAACAAAAAAATTTTTTGAAATAAAAAGTTTTACATGATAAAAAAACGAAATTTTGTTCGAGAATAAAACAAAAAACATACATAAATGATGACAGATAATCGTGAGTACCGGGGCGAGCGGTCGGGTTGCGCGTTCGGAATCGTCAAAGGGCCAAGAGCGGCTTCGATCGGGAAAATTCTTGTTTTTTCTTTCTGCGACAAACAAAAATGCGAAAAAAAGAGATGCAAATCGTACACGGCTGAAATAAAAAGAAAACGTAAATCGTATTACAACGGCGAACAAACGATTGAGCAAAAGAAGAAGAAAAAGGAAAAAACACGCGCGACGCGCGGTATTGACGACATACATCGTTCACACTAACACACAGCCAATCGCGTATCGGCATTGCGATTGAGATACCGGCGACGAGACACGACACCCCCTATACATTTACACTTCGCACCCACCGGCACCACGAGACTATTGGCAGGGACCAAATCCTAATTGATATCTCACCCTCCCCCACCTCCCCCTCCGCACCAAGTTGCTCCTTCCTTATCGTTTCAGCGAATACACCTTTCGGCCGTTCCTAGTGTCCGCGATCCCTTTTTCCTGTTTACAAAACCGAATGACATTTGGTAAATGATATGCTTTCGCACTGTACTTTCATGAAGTGACAAAAATCTTATCAACGTGTACTGGTGATCGCGAGTTTTTGATACGAAGAGTAATTTTAAACGCGATGCTATTAAGGATTAATATGCATTTTTTTTTTCGATAAAAATAAAATTTTTAAAATAAAGATAAAATTTGGCCTTTTTTCAAAATTTTCGAATAATTCGATTTTATTGATAACTTGAAATGAGAAAAAAAATTATAAGCAAAATTTATTGCTTTATTCATTCCTGGTCCCCAGAGTAATCAACGGCAAAGATCAGCAAAAGCATATACGTATATCAAAAAAGCAAAACAACAAACAACAATGAAAAAAAAATATCCTAGTACCAAAACAAAACCAACAAAAGAAGAACGTCGAAAACGATCCTTTCCACTTAGTCCACGAATCCATCGTCGTGGATAAAATTGAAGGAAATCCCATCAACGAAAGGATTGGAGTCGACGTGCATTCGGTGCATCCTCACGCGTTTTTTTCTCATCCGAGAGGAAAACGCGGGCCTCTACTATTCACATTAGGCTGCCAAAAACAAAACAAAATACAACCGAGATACAAAAAAAAAACTTTGGAAAAATTTACAACGAAAACAGTTTCAAATACACACACATTGATGAAGGAAAACGAAATCAAATCAAAAACGAATTCGCCCGTTAACGCGAGCCGTGCCCCGCGAACGTGTACAATAAAAGAAATAAATAAAAAAACTCTCTTTTTTAAACTTTAAATGGAAAGGTGAAAAAAAGACGAAGGAAGAAGCACAATTTAAACAAAATAGCTCGTAGTGTATGTTCTGTAATCGATTGAAAGTTAAACCGCGACGATTCTTAAATGAAACGTGTAACGTAATCAGTAAAGTAACGAAGTAAATAAACGAGTAATTAAAGTAACGTAAAAGAATAATAAAAAAAAAAAAAAATTGCGCGAGTCGAGGCGTCGCGAGCGAAGCGCCCGCATCGCCGACGGCCGTACCGGCGCGCGGCGGTCGTCGGTCCCCCTATTAACCCGAAACAGCCCTCCAGGCTCAAAGGAAAGGGGGTGCAAAAGCTTGCGTCGCGCGAAAACCCGCGGTGCCAAGACCCGGCAATAAAAAAGCACAAAAAAAATTTACAAATATATTGATTTACATATGCCCGTAACTCGTAAGAGGGCCAGCGGCGCAGACGGGGGCGTCACCCCCGACTCTCCACCAGAACAGGGGGGATGGTACACGGGCCTCGCGAGTCGGCTCTGCCCCCGCGATCCGAGTCCGCAAGCGGACCATCAAAGGCCCAAGAAAAAAAATCCACCCCCTACGAAAAATGAAAAAGCAAAGCTCCTCTACGAGGAAGTCACAGGGAGCTGACAAGGTGCCGCGCCCCCTACTCTGCAAAGCCGGCCCTGCCCAATTAATCTTAATCTACTTCATGTAAATTTGCCTAAATGTTTATTAATCTAAAAAAATGCCATAGCCCGGATGCGCTGGTGCATACTCCCAGCGCATACACACTCACAAATACGACTCGAACTTATAAAAAAATATTGATAGGGGGCGACCGTCGCGAGACGGCGGCACCCCCTACTTGGCGAGCCGGCGAAATTGGTGATCGCCGAGCGAGCCACACAGACGACAGGGACGCCCGCAGCAACGGGCGTCCAACAATGATACATGACATTCTTTATATAAGCCACTCCAAGTAAACACACAGTATGACGGCGCGGACGCGGCAATGCCCATGCCGACGTTACGGCCGACCGGATTTAAAAAAAAATAAAGCAAAAAATAAGCCCTGGATCTCTGGATAAAAATGGGCGTGTGCGACCCCGCACGCCCACCTCATTCACATTTGCATACACGGGCGCCGCAACAGCGGTGCTCACAACACGCTACACTTAACAAACTTACACAATCGATACACATTTTACACTTATAAAAAAAAAATACACGCTACGGATATGTAAAGCCAATTGATTTTGTAAATTGCCCAAATCTTTGTAAGCTAGAGGAAACAAAGCAACAAAAAAAAACTCATTTGGCCATGGATAATACATACTCGTAACTTTTTTTTCGTGAAAAAGAAAAAAAAAACGTTGGGGAAAATTGTGCGCGGCGGTCGCGAGGGGCCAGAGGCCGCCGGAAGCGAAGGGCCGAGCGTCGCTGGTCACTACTGGGCGCCAATTGGCGGGGAGACCGGACGACTATTTTTCCGGAGACTCCCCCCCAATCAGACACGTGGGTGAACCGCTGCGACCAGGCCGCCGCTTCCCGCCACCCTCCCAGCGACCTCCGCGTCCACATTCGGCCGACAGTTGGGTGCTAAATTCACTTCTACGATAAAGAAAGGAAAAAAAAAGTGAGGGAAACTTCGTACGTTGCAAGATGGATATTTTACATTCAACGGCGAATTCGCGGCCTTTGGTTTGGATGCACGAAGATGAAAAAGAATAAAAAAAATAAACGAAACGGTTGAACAAAAAAAAGTATATAGAACATAACACCCGGACACGACCAGATCATACAACCTCGGTACAAACATTACCGACATACACAACACCCAAGATTGCGACTAACCCGGATTTGACGATTGATAATAAAAAAAAAATGCAGGACGGCCATAGCCGTCCGAGCAGCAACATCCGCACCGACTATCGCGAGACAGATAGATGCAAGCCGACGCAAAAGGAGACGATGCGGCGCGGCCGCCGTGCCGGTCGCGCCGCCCCCATAACAAACTAAAGTCCGGCTTTAATAAAAAAAAAAAGCGTTATAATAATGTAATAAGTAAAAAAAAGTAAAAGACAACTGTGAAGAGTATTTGAAAAATAAAAACGAAGCAGTTGAGAAAAAATGCGGCTTTAAATCGAGCAAAGAAAGTTCGTTTGTTTTCGATCGGGTTTTAATTTTTTAATGAAATAATCTTGCAGTAAAAACACGAGTGCGCGAGCGGCGCGCGCCAGAGGCTGCGGCAGCGGGTGGTGCCCGTATCGCCAGCGCGGAAGAGCATCCCCGTTACGAGCGCTGATGACGCGCGTACCTCGCGTATTACCGATGTACCGTAATAATGCGCAGCAATGAAAACCGACAGTCTAGCAGTGCGAGCGCCTCGGCGTCTACATGCGTCTTCACGCGTGCGGATCACTGTCCGAGCCTCCGTGATTAAAAACCGGAATAAGTTGTTTAAATGTCCACTATGTAAAATGGAGCTAATAGTTGTTAGAGCGGCAGGTTCCGTCGTGATCTCTCTTTTCTGCTTTCAGATGAAAAGAAAAATGTACGCTAAAATGCGCTTCGGATAAAATGACGAACAAAAAAAATTAAAAAAAAACGTGTAATTTCAGATAATTAAAGGATTTAATCGAGGAGAGTCGCGATTGAGAGGAGAAATTAAAGATGTTGGAGCCGAGAGAAATTGAGATTTGGGAATTTAAGGGAAAATAAAACAGGAGGATAGGAGAACCTGCCGCACAAACGCTGGTGGACGGAGACAAGTTCTGGAGATTTTCCGATTTTTGGAGCGAGCTCCTCCGTCCTCCGGCGTAGCTCTTTTCAAAATATTCTCCGAGGTTTCGTTCAACGGGAATATATTTTATTTTGACCCCCGAGACCCATAAGCTCTGACCCTCCGCATGCGAGTCCGAGCTGCCCGAGTCACTATAATTCCAATTCGCACGATCGTTTCGATGAGTAAATCGGACTATATATACAGCAAAATTTATGCAAAAAGAAACGAAAAATTGAATCTACAATCGATTTTTTCATATCCGCAATGAATCGAAGAATGATAAAAGATATATACATAACCGATAGTGGGTGCCTCTGTAAGGGTTTTTCCGTTTACAGTAAACAAAGATTTTTCTCAAATATAAACCACAACAGTTAGTAGTGATAGTAGGAAACAAGTAATTACAAGTGTACCGCAGTTAAACAGTTGATAAATATAACTTAATACAGGAAGCACGTCGTCGTCTTTCTCAGTGTCTGCTCGTCGTGTATGCAAACCGCAGTCATCGCGCCAAGTGTGGAACGTTAACTTAACAAAGCGACCATTCATTTCGAGACCAAAGTATTAAGAAAAAAAAATCTACGCCGGAAACATTCCTTCGATTTCCTGATTCCGCAGAAAGAAGGAGTCCTCATCCCCTTGTACTTCTTCCCTGGTCGGGTCCTTATTTACAGGACCCTCCAGTAGTTTTTGATCCAACTTTTGAACAAAAAAAAAAAAACATGATCTTCCAGTACAAAAAACAAAAGAAGACTACCCTCGTTGCAAATTCAGGAAACGTTCTTCCATCCCATCGAACCTTCATCCCCTACTCCCATGTAAATCATCACCACAAAGAAAAAGAACAAAAAAAAAAAAACAAAAAAAAAGTGTCCACATTCCCCCGAAATATTGTTTTCCCCGTGTGCTCGTTCCACTGACCGAAAAAATAAACAAAAAAAAAGTTCAATAAAAAAAAGTCACGCCGGAATCTACGCATAACGAGTAATTTTATCAATACATAAATGTAACTAAGTGTTTGTAGTCTAGAACAAAGTACGTTGTAATGTACTCCGAGTGTAGGTGGGAGATAAGGCGCGATGGAGCCGTTTTTATTAAACTTTAAACTTTTAAACAGGATTTAATGAAGGATAAAAAGAAGAAAAAACCGCAAAGCAGAAAACAATTAATCATAACCGCTCAAGCTCTCACAGCTCTTTTCAGAGTACAGGCCAGGAGAAATATTGTTGATTAACCGCAGGATAAATAACCATATTCGCATACATGCATAACTATCTTAATTATTAATTACCGTATCGACAGAATAAACAGTGTTTAAAATAAATAAACTCGCGCGATCGCTATATTCACATAACGTCGCGCACTACAAGCGCGGAGGCACTCACTAAGGTAAAGGGGCGTTTATGTGACGATAAAGCCGCAACCAGACTCGGCACTCGGATACGAATCGGAGGGTATCCGGACACGCGAGTCGCTCGCTGTCCCTTTCGCCAGAGCACCTGAAAAAAAATCACCCGATCAGTCATCTGATTCTTCGGATGCACGTGGACCCGGAAAATCTTGGGATTCCCACTTATACATATGTGTATGCATCCAGGTGGTTGTACAGCGCCAGGCGAAGGGAAGGAGTGAGCTCCGTGTGCGGTTTTCCCTTTTTCATTCGACTTTTCAAACGAGTGCAACCTTGGGTTCTTTCACTTACGGCGTTGCTTTTAAAGAAAAACACAATACAAACCCCCCACAACCCGCCCAACCGAGCCCCCCCTTCCCCCAGAATCCCCTTCAAAAAAATCCACAACAAGCAAATCCCCTGAAAAATCCATGCCCCCACAACAATATCCCCTCAGTCTCACAAATTTAAAAAAAAACGCGTTGTTTCAAACTTCGTTCGCGAACTTCTAAGTTAAGCGTCGGTGCGCTGAGGTTCGGACGCTCTCCTTTAATTCTTATAATATGAAGTATAAGACACTTTGGTCTAATAAATAAATAAAAAAAATCAGATTTAGAAAAATATTATCGAAATCAAGATGATGTCCAGGCCCGAAACGCGACGGAGTGAGTCCGACACCGAAGCACCGACGTCCAATTCGAACGTTACGTTTCAAACTTCAAACATTTACGTACAGTTAGTTACCATGTAATACAAGTACAGATTATCGTTGATTTCATCGCGGTCGGACGTCCCCGCGTCGCTTCTTCGCCGAGCGATCGGCGATTTTGTGCGACAGCGAGGAGATCGAGAAAAAAAAACTTAAGCGACACGGGGATGTGAAGTCCGACCGCCGTTAATGGTATCAATTGAGTTTCGTCGAAGTCCCCTTTTGGGCAAACACACCGACGCACTTCCGCATCTTTCCCGCAGTCAAAAGGCCGCGCGCAATTCCCCGGCAGTTTCGAGAGGGCGAGGACCTTCAGAGGACGCGAAATTCCATTCTAGTCAAAAAGGAGTACAAAGAGAGGATAAATCGGTACTTAGTAATTCGTGCGTTGAGTAGTAAAATTTAAAAGGGAGCAAAGTTCCTAAGAAAACGAAAACGAACAAACGGGGATATTGATATTCCGTCATTGATTTTGAAAAGCCGCGGAATTGTCGCTGGCCTATTGCGGAACGAACTGCGAAACGAAATATCAGCGTTGACAAAATATAGCCTCTTTTCTTTGCATCAGCGTCGATCGATCGTATTCTCCAATGAAAAAAAAAAAAATATCGCGATCGATCGATCGATCGGTCGATCCCTGTATAAGCAAAAGCGACACTCTTTCAAATGGATGTACAGTGCGAATGAATCTTTCAAAACTTCTGTTTTTGACGAAAAATGAAAACGTAAAAAATAGATAAACAGAACTCATATTGTACCCCCAGCGCTTTTCTTTTTTTTTCTTAAAAAAAAAAAAAAAAAGAGAGAAATAAAAAACGCGGGCTTTGACTCCCACTTTGTAAGGCACGAGTTCTCGCTTCGCCTTTTATTTTGTTGAACGCTCGCCAGGTGAATTGAAAAAAAAATAATGATAAATACATAAATAATCGAAGAAATCTATAGAAGTGAGAGATGAGAGCGAGCGAGAATTCGCGCCGCGCCCGACTAATGTTCGATATTCGCGGTTGACTACTGTAGTTGCCCCTTTTTTTTCCTTCGAACCTTTTTCTTTTTTAACTTTTTAATTCAGTACCACTGAGGATAATTGAAGGCGTATTTTACAGAAATAACAAGATTTGAGATAAAATTAGAAAAAAATAAAAGCATCGAGAACATTCATCAGTAAAAATTGGATTTCGGTCGAATGGAGAGAAAGACTCCGGAGCTCCGCGAGCTCTTATATTTGTATACTTTTTGCGCGTAACACGGAGCGGAGGGATGAAATTATTTTGTTTGACGGAGCCAGAATTGAGAGACAAGAAGGATATAGGAGCCACGTGTTTTCTTTTTTTTAGAGATTCTCTTTTTTATATTAATATATGTTATACATATTATATATTTACGATTTAATATTTATGATCGCGTCGAGCCTAACTCGTTACGTGGAAAAAGCAAGACACTGATAATTAAACTAGGGAGAACTCGAGTTAGACTCCGTTAGGGTTAAGTTTCTTTTTTATATGCTCGTGGTAGTGTTAATTGACTAATTCTAATCAGTTATTGTTGACGTTGAAGGTGTTTTTTTTTTGTGACGCGTAGTAGCGGATGCGTCGACACGACTGAATGTTCCGTTTATTATTATGATTTTTATTATTATTATTATTATTATTATTATTATTTTTGTCCTTTAAGTTTAACTCCTTCTCGTTTAGCCTTCGGTGAAAATGAAAAAAGTCGGTTGAAGCAAATCCAACTGGTCACTAATTAAGTGCGGACTTATGTTTCCACATCTTTTTCTTTTCTGTAACCAATTCCGTTTCTCAATTATCGCAACTTTTTTTTTAACTCCTTCGCGGGCTTCGATCTAGCGTCAAGCTTTTTTAACTATTCTCTTCAAACCTTCCGTAGTTTAGTGAAAAAGAAACGTTTTTTTTTGTATACTCATGCTCTTGAAATTCGTTCGCCGGATTACGTCGATTCGTTCGCGCGAAAAGTTCCTCTTGTGTAGATTTCTCGTTAAATAAAATTTTCGAAAATACTTATATATTATTTATGCGTAAACTGATCCTTTCGAGAGTAGCTGAAAAATAATATATTCGGTATCGATGAAATCGACGAATGAATTTTATTTACGCTTCGCTTGCTAGTCAGAATTGGTTCGAAAACAAAAATTACTCATTTTTTTTTTGTTTAATTAACTCTTCGCGTAATTAAATATACTTAAACGAAAAAAGAACGTAACCGATCTGCGTCGAGCCCGAGCGTAAACACTACGGTTCTTTAGTTACTATTCTGGTAGAGAGTATCGCGCGAGCGTCGAGTACACGTCGTGTTTTTTTTAAGTTATCATTTATCGAGTAATTATTAATTAAACTAATGCGCGTTACGAACTTAAATAAATTTACGTCTCCTTTTTTTTGTACGAGTCACTGAATTTAGCGACTACCTTTAAGAGATTTTTACATAGTTTCATTGTACCGATTTAAATTTACCATTATTTTTTTTTTTTTTTTTAATTTTAAAGAAAACAGAAGGTTTATGTAAAAGAATGGACACAAGCTACCGCTACTTGCTACTCGCTAACTAGGAATTTATTATTATTTTTATATAGAGTACATCCCCTTTACTTTTTATTAATTTTTTTTATAGGTGAACGTGTTGCCTTCGTTCTCGCGTGTGTTCTTTTTTTTTATTACTTGATGTGATATTTCTAGTTTCGTGTGTGTAATAATGTTTCCGTGGAAGATTTTTCTTTTTTTTTAGTAGAAACTTGTCTTTTTGATAAACGAAAACGAAGAGATTATATACGAGCTGGTTCCAGTTTTAACGCAGAACAAAAAAGAAACGTAGATCGAATTACGTGGCTAAGCCAATTTAATTGTTTAATTAAGAAAAATCTCTAAAATACGCTGAAGATTGTCATAAGAAATTTAGGACACGTGCATTTATTAAACATTATATCGTTACTATTATTAAATGAATGAGCTACATCGAGAGTTCAAGATGGTTCGATCGTCGAAGAAGCACAAATTCATTGTTCTTCCAGTTCAATGCAATTTTACTTATAAAAAAAAAATTTTAATTATAAGAAAAGTGATACGTACACACACTAACTGAAAGATAAACAAACGATCTCGAACTCTCGTTGTGCTTGTTATTACTATTAATTATTGCTATTAGTTACAATTAGTTATATTATTGCTATTTCTATTATTGTAATGATAATGTCTATTATTATTATTATTACTATTAATTGTCAATTATTAGTTATCGCTTTTGATCGGTTGATTGACAGAAGACCCACTAGATCCCCAACAGTTTTTGTAAAATCGTGTTTCGGCGAAAAGCGAGGCGACCTGCTCTTCATAAAAATCCGTCATTGTTCCTCGACTTGCTCCGTACCTGAACAAAAAAATCGAAGTCCTTTGCACGCTCAAAGAATAAGAAATTGTCTTTTACTTTGAGAGTGTATAGCGGCACTTGGGTATCTTAAGAGCGAACCAATTTAGATTGGCAAAAGAAACGAGGAGTAACCTCGTTCCTTTCGCCACGACTGTAAGAAAAGGAGTCGCAGGTACAATAGCGCGATTTTCTTGGAGACAAGTATCGAACTCTGCCTGACGCATGAGCTTCTTTCGTTGGAAAGAAAAAAGGGTGAAAGTTGAAAAAACAATATAACATAAAATTTCTCTATAGTCAGACGGACGCAACGGTGAAACTACTTCCCGTCGGTGCGTCCACTTCCGGAAAAATTTTCACAAAAAAAAATTATAAAATAAATGCAGAGATAGAGGAAGGAGAGCGAAGTATACGGCACGGAGAAACGTGTAGTTACGGCGTGCGCAATTAAAAAAGAAATACAAACAAATATTCCAGTCTCTTTCGGTTACGAGCCACAGTTCCGCAAGTGTAGAATTTTGAGCAAACGAATAAATAATGAGAGGAGAAGAGATTTTTTTTTACGAATCCATGATGAAGGTGGTGATGTCGAGTGCATACCCGGATTAATCCATTATAGGCGCGAATACGTATGTTATAGGACGTGAGAGATTTTTCTGATCCAGGATCCGCAATAAAGAGAGAGAAAAAAAAGTAAACTCACTTCATGGACACTGATTATGATTATGATGATGAACGATGGTGAGTCGTGGGGATTGATGTAAAGCGTAGGCGACCTTTTCCCGGTGGAAATAAAGAAAAAAAAACGAGGATTAAATGAATTAAAATCGTCGGCGAGCCTTTTTCGCAATTATTCGCGCGTCGCGCGCGCACGCGGTTATTGTAGTAACGACTTTTTCGACGCTGACAAAAAATAAAGCGGCGCACTGCGCCCCGACGAAGCAAAAAAAAAGGGATTTTCATGGAAAACTTCGGGACCCCTTTTTCGATACGCGAGTGGGAGGACGAAAAATGTGTTAACAAAAAGAAAAACACGCTACCCAAAAGACGGACAGCCAAGAAAAAAAATGCTAGCGCCGTGTTGTATAAAAATTTTCCCCCTAGGCAAAACGTCTTTAGGCTTGCAAAATATAAAAAAGAAAAATAAAGAATAGCCATCACGCGCGGAGATACTCACGCGGACAGTTGAGAAAAAAAAAGAAGACGGTCGAACGTGAAATAAAAAAAAACACGACATGAAGAAGTAAAACAAATTATTCTAGTCATAAGGGACATGCGAAGTGCGAAAATTCAGAGTCGGCGTAGGCGGCGTCCGCTCGGTCGTTCCGTCGTCCGCGGAGGATTTTTTATCGGTTTTTATCGACTACGTGATAAACGAAACGTTCCCTTTCGACCCAGTCAAAAGATGAAAATTCGAGTAAAAGCTCGCACATTGTATATACCCGCAAATTCTTCGCGCCGCTCTGCGCGAATCGAGTGAAATCCAGCATTCGGTACGGTCTCGGCCACATTCAACAATTATTGTACACACGAAACGACGACGAGGAAAATTTTGACTAATCGAAATTACGACGGAACGCTTCGCCGACCAGCCGAGCGGAAGTCCCGCGTCGGTTCGCCTTAAAATTAAGGTCTTATAGGAATTATTAAATGGTGGAAAAGGCGAATGAGATTACGAGCGAGTGAGATGAGAATAAAAGAAGTGGCGAGCAAAAAAAAAAAATGAAATTTGCGTGCGAATGTTCGTGAAGTGCGTGAGGAGACGCAAAAGCGATTGTAACGAGAATGACGGAGAGATTTTAAAAGGGAATGTTGAAAAAAAATGAAATAAAATTATTGCGAGAATGTGAGTGAGCGCGTGCGTTTTAAGTGAGAAAATAAAACTAGAGAGAAAGAGAGAGAGAGAAAAAAAACAAAATTTTACTACCAAGTGGACTAGAATCGCAACCGATGGGCATTATTAAAAAGCGAAAATAAAATAAAAAAATGTGAAGTTGAGGAAGTAAGAGGATAAAAAAAAAAACGATGAAGTTTTTTCGGAGCGTTTTTTCCGATATCGTGGAATAGAGAAAAAAATGCGTCCAAAATTGTACCTATTTTCATTTTATAAATTATATAAATATATATATATATATAGATATACGACGACCTCCTAGACCGATTAAACTATTATGTGAAGTATATAATGTAAAAGGGTCAAAAGAAGATTATTGTATCTATATTCAGGACTGACGCAGATGACGATAATAAATATTGTACTCGAAGTCATGATGATGACGATGATTATGTATAGTTAAGTCGAGGGCGTAAAAAGTAAGCAAAAAAAAATGCTAATCACAAGGGATTACCGAAAGACGTTTTAAGCGAAATCACACTTTAGGCGATGCGATGGCGCTGCTTGATATAAAAAAAAAATTGTACATCTCGGTAAAAATGATAAAGAAAAAAACGTCGTATTGTGTCATACGAAAAAAAAACTCAAAGCAGCGATACTTTGTCTTTGTAGTCGAGATTATTTACGAATTCATGGTTGTACATTTGTGTGTCGGCAAAAAAAGCGATCCCCCTTCTTTCGTATCTACCTTTCGACGAGCGATTATTATCGACAGAACAAAAAAAAACGCTAATCTAGGAAACAATGGGATTACTTATATCGATGCTAATCTAAAAAAAAGACGGATGTTTGTAAAGGGAAAGGGCAAAAATTCATGCAAAAAAGATGTCGTAATCATTGGTGTACCTTGTTTCTTCTTTTCGTATAAATATATATATATACATTATAAATAGATATCCATAATTATATGGCGTGAGGTCGGGGACGTTCGCTTCGAGACGAAAATAAAAGAAAAATTGCGGTGCGGCGAGTGTAAAGAAAACGATGTACGGAGCTGCGCGATTACCACTCCTCGTCTGTAAAAAAAATTTTTTAATCCTCTCGGCCGTGATCTCGGAAGCCAAGCTAAAAATTCGCCTAAAAGTGACGACATGACGTCTCGGTGCAACCGCACGGACGGGGACCCATGCAATCGCGCCAGCTCCTCCAGTCTCGAAGCGAAGCGCTCGCTGACGCCCGCATTATTGAGAGATGATCGAGAGATTAAATAGAAAAAAAAAGCAGAAAAAAGGGACGCAGCGTAACTATATCTCTCTCGGTGCATTCTTCGACGCGAAGAATTTCGGTTGTTTTTTCTTTTTTGTATAAAAAAAAAAAGAGTAAGGAAGAAGGAAGGAAAGAACGATAGATAAAAAAAAAAGCTAAGAGAAATTATGATAAGATCGTTACACCGATACCCCCTTGTAATAATGCGACGCTGGAAGCCAAGACGACACGATGAATACAAAATAATTATCCTTTTGTTCTTTATTAATATCGTCCATTGTTATTGATCTTCGAAAGATAGCGAGCCGGCGAAGATGCCGTTAAATGAAACGAAATCTGTGAATCTTCGTATCCGCGGCTCGCCAGACAAATTATACGTGATCCGTATTTTTCACATCGTTCACTCTTTCGCGCATTACGCAAGAAGACATTGATATTTGAATTTTCGAGGCGAGCGCCGCGAGAGTGTTTCTTTATGTAAAGGACGACCGTCGGCCCAATAAAAAAAAAAATAATTTCTACGTGTATTTAAAAAGAAAAAATTTCGACGACACAGTTTAAGATGGTACCTCCGGCGCGGACTCCGTGCCCTTATTGTTTCTCGAGCGGATCGTCGGAGCCCGCGCCGATCACCAGCCGAGGTACTCAATGTGTGTATAACGAGCAGCGCTGAGTATTTACCATCATGCCACCGAGATCCCCGCCAAGAATAAGCAACTGCCGACCGACGGTCGTCCGGGCTCGCGGCGCGCGTCGCGTCGACGCGAACATTTGCGACGGGGCGAAGGGACAGCCGCGAGGAGAGGCGCTTCTCCTCCTCCCAACCCTCGCCTCTCCGATCCACCCTCCCCCACACATCCTCCTTTATTCCAAGAGACGCGCGAGAAGATCCTTGTTATTTTCGCACCTCGACCGCCCCCTCGACAGCGGAGTCCCTCTCTCCATCCCACGCGACGGAGGCAGGAACCGAGACGTTATAAAACTCCCATTCCAATCGACCGCATTTTTCTCCCTCCTCCTGCCGTATTATCTCCTCCACCCCCGCGTAATATTATATATATACACACTTTTCGAGAAACTTTTTCCGTTTTCGTCCTGTGCTCCCATCCCACCCCCCGTCCTACCCGACCCTCCTCCTCCAGACTCTCCAAAAACTCCCGACTACCACTGTGAATGAATGTTGAAATGAAAAAAAAAATTTTTTTGTGTAAAAGGGAAGCATCGAGCAAAGAACGACTAAAGCACATATTCGTCGGACCGTAGGGACATTTTGCATTAATTGTGTAAACACGAGAACTTAAGGGAAAAATAAAAAAATGCAGAAGCGAAAACTAACAAAAAAAAACACACACCGAGTCTCTTTTGTGACGTTGTATCAACGTGTGCACTCATTTCCTCCTCCCCGAGGAGCGACGCTACCGCCTCCCGTTCCTCGCATGATCAATTCTCGACGCAAGCGAGCGTTTTACTCTTTTATTTTTTTTTTTTATTGTTCCAACCCTGCCGTTTTAACGCCTTTTAATTTCCGTTTTATGTTATAACTGCGCGAATGCGGCCGCTTTTCATTTCAACAATTACCGCATGAAGCATGTAGCTTACTTAAGTTTAAGTTTATACGTCGAGAGAGAAAAAAAAAGAAAGGAAGGAAAGCAGGCAAACAAAACGACGCGTTATTTCTGTGTTCGAGATGCTATTGTAATTATGTTACATTTATTATATTATTTAGTTATTATTATCTTATTGCTATTACTATTATTATTATTATTATTATTATTATTATTATTATTATTATTATTATTATTATTATTATTATTATTAATATTATTATTATTATTATTATATTATTACTTATTTACGATTACTATTAGTCTCATTATTTTTTTTTTTCATTAAAGAAAAAGAAAGCCTACTGTTATTATTTTTTGCCACTCGCTTTGATTATCATCGACGCTCATTTAATTTTGTGGTTCTTAAAAAGACAAAACAATCATTACATTTTATTATTATTATTACGTGGTACAATAAAGATTCACTAAGAAGTAAAAGTAACAAGTCTCGTGTATAACCTCATTTTTTTATTCTTTTGATTACTCAATAATGGACACGCATTGTCGATGCCGCAATCGAACCCCTACGAAGCCGACGATCATCAACACCGCCTGGAGGGAAGATACGAGCGAGGCGACTGCGGACTGTTGTGTCCGTGCGGCTCACGTTTTCGGCTTTATCGCTCGTGACCTCCCTTATTATTTTGTCGCTCGATAAAACGCCGCTCTATTTTTATTTTCGCTCTGTTTTTACTTATTAGTTAGTTTTATATTTTTCACTGGGTCGGCGCTTTTTTAGTCATCGAGGTAATTAGATATGGAATGAACGATTGGTTTTAAAAAGGGTTGCTGTGCAGATTAAGGTAATTATACACAATGTTTCATGAAAATTAACGATAAGAAAATTTATTCAGATTTAGTTAAATATTTAGTTAAAAAGTACGATGAAATATTAAATGTACATCTCGCGTTGATTACATAATTTTCTTTATCGTAGTGTGCATAATTGATATATTGCACACAAAGTAAATCAAAAGAAATAGTAGTACAGTACATACATTCCGCAGAGTTTAAAAAAATTAAAATTCTCCTTGAAAAGTGTAAAGTTCAATATTTAATTAAAAAAGTTATAATGATCTAGAAACTGTAGAAGTAGAAAAAAATCACTTTTATATTTGTAGATTATTTTCATTTTTAGTGTTGCGATATGAAACACTTACAGAGTAAATTATTAGTTTTAATATTTTATCGATTAACACGCGTTAATTAATAGTATAAGTTAAATTTCTAGATAGTAACTGTACTGTACGTAAACCAATTTTACTAAATACTAAATACAATGATTCAATTCAATCAATTAAAACTACCAATGATGAATTATAATCAAAATAAGTTACAAACTTTTACAAAAGTAAAGAAATTACTTTTACAGAATACTCCGCAGTTTCCTAATTACTCGAATAATTACCACTAAATAAATGTATAAAACCAAATGTATTATCGCAAATAATTATTTGTAATTACACGTAGCTATAGTTATCTTTCTTAATACTTACAAGGAGAGTGTCAACCCTCCGGGACATGGATTTGGCTCAAACTTTGCAGAATGATTCTTTGGACCAAAAT
>JAWWEN010000048.1:17930690-17944042 GCA_035582955.1 Sycophila texana | reverse complement strand
CGTTTTGCCCGGAGTAGGTATAATAACAATTTTTTTATATAAAAATTATAATTATCATTGATAGCATATTTAATGAACTTATTTAGTTAAATATGGCCAAATTAAGGATCTCCAATATATTTTCAATGTAATTTTATTGTTGAGATAAAATAGATTAGAACTTTTTTACCTTGACTAAATCGTAACAAAACCTTCGAAAATCATTATTTGTATTTTTGGTCGATGTTAGCCCTTCGAGCTGTACAGAGATACTGGAAATTACTTAGGAACAACTTTTACAATGTGTTTGTACGATTGGAATTTGTACGCTATAAAGTAAACACAAAATATAGCTAAAATCCGTTTTGCCCGCCATGTCCGTTTTGCCCGCCCTTCCCCTATATTTGATACTATCCGTCTTTGATCAAAACGATCCGATCTCCGAACAACTTTTCCGCTTTTTCATGGAACACATTAAAAAAGGGACAGTTTATAATTTATATACGATCTTCTCACAAGATTGTTTCATTCCACGAAGTATAAAATGTCCATGGCCACGATTAGCGACGTATTCGGAGGTCTGAATGATTCACGCCCTCAGCAAATTCCCACTGGTTGGCTCGAATTTGCTTTATGCCCCGATGACGAGGCAGATGACCAATTACGTAAATAAATCCAGAAATCGGTTAAAGAGCTGACGAATAGGCTACCAACTCGAGTGACCGGGCTCGACTGGTATCGAATTCCAATAACCCAATTCTTAACGGTTTGAAGAGTTGCCGTGCAATTCAT
Source organism: Sycophila texana (assembly GCA_035582955.1). Classification (NCBI taxonomy): domain Eukaryota; kingdom Metazoa; phylum Arthropoda; class Insecta; order Hymenoptera; family Eurytomidae; genus Sycophila; species Sycophila texana. The sequence goes on along the minus strand of JAWWEN010000048.1, from coordinate 17,943,271 downwards.
TTAGGATACATCCTTCGGAATCCGAATTTGCGAGACTCAAACTCTCTTATTTTAATGCGTCGTATCGTCATTAGCCGGTTCCGCAACACGTTGAACTTCAAACTTTGTAAACAACACTTATCATTGAAGATCGGTTCATTTGCATTAATTCTAGACGCAGATTTTCTTAAAGTATACCATAAACTTCGACCGCAGCAGCAGCGATGTTTTGAAGTTAAGTCAAACTAAATGATGCAGCATTTTACATCACTTTAACCGACGTCGCGTAAAATTAATTTTCATCGTTAAAAAACGTAAACGCGCCTTGTACGAAATTAAAAAGAAAAATTACTCGATCGGCACGCCAGAAGAGGGTGATCAAGCCGTCAGCGATTGCGTGCGCATTCGCTTTTCATTAGGCGGTCTTCCCCGGGGCCGATTCCGCGTCGATCTCCCGGCCGCAGCCCCGTAAATCGCGCTGCCTGCCGTTAATGTCGTCGCCGCGGAAAAACGCGACTGCACCGTCCGGTGAGGAGGGGGCTTCCCGCCGTTCGATCGTCGTCGGCTGCAGCGCGCCGGATCATCGATCGTCCGCCTCCCTCCTCCCCCTCCACCCAGTGGCAGCTTCCTCGATCCCTACAGGCGGCGGCGCGCACGTGCAACGATACCTTATGATTCAGGAGATCGTATCTCCTGAATCGTCTAGACGCCAGGGGGACAGACGGGGGGAGGCGGCGGAGGTAGAGTAGGTCGTCCAGCCCCCGGGGTGGCTGCCGGAGGGCGACCCTCCGAGGTGCGCGTTAAAGCACCGAGCTTTAAGAGGGCCGCGCGGAAATAAAAGCTGTCGGACGGCAGCGGGGTGCGGAGGATCGGCGAGGCCGCGGAGAGGAGATCGCGCCGGAAGCGCAGCACCAGACGATCGTAGAGCGCCGGAGATACTCTGTTGAAATTCAAGGAAGAATTTAAGAAGATCCCCCTCCCCCTCCAGGCGGAATAGAGAGCATAAAGTTTTACGAGAAAGAGAAGTCGAGACGAATGAGAGCGAGACGCCGAGGGGGGAGGGGGAGCGGCGTCTGGACCAACGGTAGACAGAATTTTGTCACGAGGCGATAGCAGCCGTCTACGAGGAGGCGGGGGTGTTACTCCCCCCTCCCCCCAAAAGCCAGCTCCCCTCGTTTCTCTATATATCTATCTGTCCACCTTTCTCCGGCGTCGCCGCTATCTCCCGACACTTGCGCGCGCGCGCTCTCTCTCGCTCTCTCTCCGGCTCTCTATCTCGCTTGCTCGTTACGTCGCACGAGCGTTCAGTGCGCCACGGAATTACGGAGTCGACAGAATTATGTCTGCCGAGAGGCTCAGTTGAGACTTAAGCCTTGCGCGGCGTGCATCAAGAGCGCCCCGTCGGTGCAGCGCAGCACTGCGCCCGCACGAAAGTATTGCGCGCGTTAAAAACGCTAAATAAACGGGCGGCCGGGAGCGAGTGGGAGAGCGAGCCTGGAGCGTGGGGAGGAGGAGAGAGGAGGCAGAAGGAGGAGGAAAAAGAGGAGTCCCGGCGTCTCTCCTTGGGCATCCTCCTGCGGCTGCACGGCCGTCGATCGACGATCAGCTCGGCACTGGAACCACTGGCGAGCGAGAGAAACGGAGCGAGAGAGTGCGAGGGAGGGATAGTGGGATAGAGGGAGAAAGGGGGAGATCCGGGAGGGGGAGGCCGGGCGACACGTCGCTCGGCGCGGGAGAGACGGAGAGAGAGTGGCTGCTCGGGAGCGAGACAGCTCGCTGTCTGCGAGCTGTCTGCCCTCGTGTTTACCCTGGGCCGCAGGCCTCCGGCCGAGGGGGGAGGCTTGCGGGCGGCCGAGAGAGACGGGGGGCGGTGGCGCGGGGCCGAGAGAGGGAGAGAGCGAGATGCCCGGAGGAGAGAGAGAGGAGTGGCGGTGAACCTCGCGAGGCGCGCTCCTCGGCCGCGCGAGAGCGTGCGCGCGCGCGCAGCCCACTCCGGTTTTTGCCCGCCGAACTTGTTAAAAGAGCACGCGAGCCGCCGAGGGACCAGAGACGACCGATGACTTTTTCGCGCGGTAGATCGTGAGGAGATACACCGAGCCCGGACGCAGGGAGCCCAGCTCAAGCAACACGGCCCGAGGGGCACAAACATGTCGATTACGTGAGCGCGACCAGCGGTTCCTCTCCGTGCATCTCAGCCTCGACTTCCCTCTCGCTCGTTTGCACATCGATTTCTGCCTTCTTCCTAAAAGAGAATAAAAAAACAGCAGCGCCCTTCGTCTCGTTTGCTCTTCTTTTATAAAAGAAAAGAGAAAGATAGAGAAAAAATCGTCCATCCAGCGCGCCGTCGAGGAGCTGCGGAAGCCGATCTCGAGATCCAGGATGTCGATCTCCCGGCTCCTGGTCTGCCTGGTGCTGACGGCCGGCGCCTGGGAGTGCGCCGCGCTGCCGCACCACCTTCGCCATCACAGCGGCGAGCTGAAGGCCCTCGCCGAGCTTGCGGAGCCGAAGCTGCGGAGCTTGCAGCAGCCGCATCCGCGCAACGAGTCCGCCGGCGAGCGGCCCATACCCTACAGTTACAAGAAGCTCGACAAGATGATGAAGAAGGCGATCCTGCAGATCATCCTCGGCGAGCTGCACCCCGCGGACATGCTGCTGCTCAAGGCGCTCAACTACAGCTTGGAGGAGGTGATGGCGATCCGCCAGCACGAGTTCGCCCGCGCCAAGGAGGAGGCGCAGGAGCCGGAGGAGGACGAGGAGGTGCTGCAGCCGGAGTACCAGGCGCCGGTGCGCCGCAGATCGTCCCCCGGTAGGCGCAAGCCCGCCTCCTCCGCCGGCAGCCTCGAGGCCTACAACAGGCAGGCCGTCTACGACTACGAGAACGGCCCTGCCGTGCCGGAGCCCGAGCGACCCGACGAGTACGAGGGCGGCGAGCGCGACAGCATCAGGCGCAGCTTCGACCGCGGCATGGAGCCCCACGTGGTCTTCAAGATCAGGTACGACGACTCCGAGTTCGACTCCGGCTCGGAGGAGCGGCCGCGCGGCCTGCCCCGGGCCAAGAGCCTCGGCGGCGATTCCTTTCAAGCTCCCGGGAGCGACGTCGGCCAGGCTGCTGGCCCCCTTGCTGCTGCTGCTACTCCTGGCCTAGTGGACGAAGAGGAAGCGGCGGCCCGGGCGGAGAACCTGCTGGCCGAGCGGGCGGCGCGCGAGTTCGCCAGCCACGAGGACTTCGAGCGCGCGCTCAACGGGACGAGCGAGGAGGCGACTCTCGCCCCGCGGCTGGAGGAGAAGAGGCGCATCAGCGAGTACGAGGGCCTCGAGTGGGTCGGCGGCGACGTGTACAGGGTCGTGCCCGAGGCCATGGAGGCGCTGCTCAATTACGAGGATCCGCTCGCCGAGGAGGAGGCCGATCTCGCGAGGAACTCCTCGTACAGCGCGTCCGGGGCTGAGGAGATCGCCAACGACACCAGCGAGTACCAGAACGACCAGGTCGAGCCGACGCAGCTTGGCGACGCCAGCGAAGGCCTCAACCTCACCTCCTATCAGCGGCTCGCTCAGGCGCAACGACGAGAGTGAGTTTTACCTTTCTGTCTTTTATTATATCTGCGCGAAACACTTTTTTATCTCGTTATTAAGTTTTATCAAAATTCTCGGTACAATGACTTCAATGTTTCCTAAAGATCGGGATAATTTTTAATACATAATTCTTTTCGCGGTGTACGGTCCTATTAGCCTTATGAATAATTACTTACCGTGCATTTCGAATTTTAGCGGGAATTTGACTTCTGCAATCGATAGGTAAGAGAGACGCTTGGCAACTGAGATTAAATGGTCTTTATGTATCAATTACGTGAGTCATCAATAGTTATCGAGTTGATGCATTTAATACATTAACACTGCTTTACGAGTGAAGTCTTAACGATTTTTTTTAAATTAACGCATGACAGTGTGCAGTTTTTATGTCTGAAAAAAGCTACTAAAATTTATGAAATTTCATTAACAATTAGCCAAATAAGACACAAGTGGTGGTAATTTTTCTGTACTTCAACTTTGGAATGCAGTAAAATCCACAACAAACCGATTAACGGTTTAAAAGAAAGAAAAAGTTACCGCGGGATGCGCAACAAAGTTTTTGCTCTCCCCGGTCTCTAAAATGTCCGTTGCACCGCGACGATGCCGCTCTGCAGTCCGGATCCACAATTAATTTTAGAAGCGCCAGGAGACATTAAGTACACCTCGCGCGAGCGCGCCATTCGCGCGTCGCGACAGAAAAGAGCCCCGTAAAAAGTCCGCGCGTATTATTTTTCATTAGGAATTTTATTTTCGCCCGCGCAGCCGCGGCGCAGGGCTCTCTCGCGTATCCCGCGGTGCTCTCATAAAAATATCCGCGGAGTGCCTTTCATCGAGTAGGTGAGCCTGCGCGCGGTCATTTCTTTTTTTTTTTTTCACGCGAGCCGAGAGCGATTTCATGCGAGAGGCGCGCACGCGTCGCGGCATTTGAGCGGCGCGGCCCGACGCCGCGCAGATATACGCTAATTTTAGCCGGGGGAGTTTAGGAGCTCGCCACGTGCCGGGGCAGTTTCCAAAAATTCGAGCCGCGCTGGCGCTTTTGCCAATATGCGGCGCGAGGGAAAAAAGAGAGAGAGAGAGAGGCGACGCCGACGTTTTAAACAGCCCCGGTTTTAACGCCGCGCTCCGGAGCTCGGCTCGGTTTATTGTTTGTAGTTTTTACGGTAAGGCGCGTAAAACTACGCGTTGGAGGATTAATTGTTTTTTCAGCCTCGCCGGCGAGCCGTAAGCTTCGCGGCCACTTTTTATTTCTTTGAATTCTAGAGGTGCGGAGGCAAAATGTTGTAACGATCGTGTTTTTTTTCTCTTTTTTTTTATACTTTGTAATTGCTCTTAAAAATTTCAGCGTTTGTTTTAAAAATTTAACAACCGTCGGGATATATTTTTTGATAAAATTCCTCTTGCATTTATCAGTAGAGGCAGTTAAGCGCACTTTACTAAGTACAAACTAAATAAACATGCGTTTAAAGTATTTCACGCGTTATTTTACAATGAAATGTTTGAACCGCAAAATTTGAATATTTAATTCCGTAGTAGGTAAGGTACGGTTTAAACATTTTCAACATGCAATATTTATGCATCGAGATTGTAAAATATAAAGAATATTTTTTGAGAAATCGGTGCAAAAATTTATCTAAAAAGGTTTAAAATAATAAAAATTAAACTACAATTGTAAAAAGAATAAAAAGAAGCAAGTCGGTAGTGGAACGAGTCGATTTTATTGATTAATAGGAAAATCGGCAGTGATTTGCTTGCAAGACGTGGACGACCTCACCGACGTTACAGGAAGAGGGAAGGGACAATGGGAGAGGAAGGCGTGTTCGTGCGTAATAGAAATACCGCTACGGGACGCTCATTTTTTTTCTCACACAGCCGCTCTTTTTCGGTAATATATAGCTACTTCACCACCCGCGGCACGCTCCTTTTATTTTAGCAGTCTAGACGCCAATGGCCGAAGGCGTTCCGCCAAAAGCTGATGATCCTTAAAGAATCCGTTCGTATTTGTCTTGCGAATCTGAAAAATTCCATCGGCCAGTACGAATTTCGAATTACTTATTTACAAATCAAACATTAAAAATACTCGGAGAAAAAGTTTACTATGCAGTCTTTACAAAAGCGAAGAAATACTCGATAAATAAACAAAAGTACTGTATAGTGATTAGTAAATTTTAAAATATTTACATGAAATTTTACTGTATTTTTATTTTATCAAGTCTCTATGCAAATTATTCTTAATTTTTCGATTTTGCCCTCACTTTAAGGATAGAGGGCGGTTTTAATAAATAGAAAAAATTTTTTTAAATTTTAACATACATTTGTAGAAATTTAAATATGTTTATGTACTATAAAAAAGCCTATTTTGATCTATTGTTGCAGAGATATGCGCTAAAAAGTAACAATATGGGTTCAGCAAAAATGTCCCCTGCGTTCAATTTTTTTGTTGAAGGCTACAAACTTGAAAAATTCCAATACTTAAAATTTCAAAGTTTAACATTAAAAGCCTCTGAATAATTATAGTGTTCCATGAAACACATTTGAATTTTTCAAGTTTGTAGCCTTTAAACAAATGGTTCCTCGTAGGAGAGATTTTTGCTGAACCCTTATTTTTACTACTTTTTAGAGCATAATTACAAAGTTGGAGGCGTATGAAACTCTGCAGAAATTGATTAAAATAGATTTAAATTTCTAAATGTATGTTAAAAATTAAAGAATTTTTTTCTATCTTTTTGAAACCGTACTCTACCCTTAATAAACACTGTGTATTTTTAATTTGACATGTTTCTATATGCAGAAACCTTCAATAACCATAGATACTTTTAATCAGCGGAACGAAATTACTTTTTGTAAAACATTTTTAAACTGTGTAGTTAAAAATAATTTTTATGCAGGCGGATAAATGTTTGATTGATAAATGCTACCGAGTGTTATGACAATAACTGTAAAGCTCTCTTCTTAATGGCAGGAGGATGTTTGGTCTCTTGCGAGCTCATGAGCTTATGCAATATACGTGCTTAAATTTCATGCGCTGACCTTGCAAAGTCGCATCTCGCTTTATGAGTCGACGTCGAGCCAACGATTAGGGTATTTCCAAATCTCACGAGCAGCTCTTTTATAACGCAGAGACGCAAGAGGCTGGCCGAGCTTCATTCGCTGAGAAGTTTTGCAATTGTTAATTGCAAACTACTTCAATCGCACTTTAAACTATACCTACTTGTGATTATTTTAACTTTTTTTTTAATAAAAATCGAATTTTAAAAGCTTTGCACAAATTGATAAGTTTTTTTTCAAGGAGTCACGATTAAATATTATATAAATATGCTATGATCAAAGATATTTAAACATACATTTTGCTTCCTCATAGAGGAAGCTTTGTAATAGTAAAATTTTGAGTTTCGTTTAAACTTTGTGGAAACATATATGTTTTATGGTATTTTCAGTTCGGGAAACGTGTTTTTAAAAAATGAATGTGTGGATGTGTGTGTGTGTGGATGTGTGTGTGTGTGTGTGTGCGTGCGTGCGTGCGTGCGTGCGTGCGTGCGTGCGTGCGTGCGTGCGTGCGCGTATATCGCTATATCTTGCGAGAAATACTTTATCAAATTTTACTACCTTAGTTAATTTTTTTTTTTTTTTTTTCTTAATACTGAATTCGGAACAATAATAATTTCTTAATCCGCTTAATCCAATGTCTGTTTTTTAAATTTATTTTTTATTTTTTTAATGATAGGATTAGGATACTTAAATAAACCAAAAAATAGTTGGATGCGTATGAAATTACCTATGTTAAAGTTTAAAAAGAAAACGTTACAGTTAACTATTACGGTTCTTTTATTTTTTTAGGGGATCCAACACCTTTAAATGTGGCCCCACATAATTACCTAAAAACGAATGAAAATGAATTATTAAAAATGTTTTAAAATTATATAGTTAAATTATATTAAATTTGCCATAAAATTATAAAAAAAATTTACAATCATATCCATAGATATGATCATTCCTAAATTTAGCCTTTGGTGCAAGCTACAGATCCAACAACTTGATGGATTTGAATGGGTCCGGGCTTAAAATGTAGGTATTTTATGTCATTTGCGCCCGAAGAATTGTATATTCCAATATATTTAAGAGAATATTTTTTGAAGGCAAAAAACTGCATGAAACAACAAATATTGAAATTTTCAGAAAAGGTAGCTTTTATGTGTTTGCTTTCGTAAAATGAATATAAACAATATAAAACTTAAAAATTATTATTAATTAATTTTAAAGAAGGAAGTCTAAAATTATGTTTGAGGAAGCTAAGTGCCAATCTATTGGCAGCGATTTTTTTAAAATAAGTAGTGTCGAATTATTAATATGGAATTTATAGCTGTTATGAAAATCTGTAATTCATTGGAGGAATTTAAACTTTGTATCTCTATCAGAACAAATGTAACTAAAATCTGTACAAAAATTATGTCATAAAGAACATGTCGTAAATTATAATTTTGCCTTTTTCGAATAATAATAGCATGTTTATTCACTTTTTATCTATACAAATTGAAAAACTGTTAGATAAATACATTTTGAAAGAAGCAGATCATCATTGATCAAATTTTGGATCAATGGGTATTGATAAATTTTATTATATTAAATTATGATGTTAAACAATCATATCTTTCAGTTTTTCTCCCAGAGTTATTTGTAGATTTTTTATTTTTGTACTTATAACCTTTTTCATAATTATTTTTACGAATGTATTAATGATACAATTTTGACGATTTCATCAAGTTTTTCTGCACAAATTTAAAGATTTAACGAATTCATTCAAGTTCTTTTTTACAAACTGTTGCATAATTTTTTATCTTAATATTTTTTAATTAAAAACATCAGGCAGGCTTTAACACTCCCCTGATGACCTTTCGTTATTTCCAGTATTACATTTTCCTCAGTATATCATTCGCCTAGAAAATAAAACAGACGATGAGAAAAAGGACAAAGAAAAAAAGCTCCAGCATGAAATCAGAATGAAAGTCAAGTTTAAAATCCAGCAGCTGGTCGTTAAATGCCGTTCCGCGGGGAATGCTATGTATCTCCTGTTCGGGATCAGCGCCGACGTAAACCGCTACCGTTTGCACCCTTAAGCCGCCGGAGATACGGCGTAAAATATTTAGACGACAAGGAGGCGCAGTTTGCATGTGCTCGGGAGCCGTGCGCGGGATATCGCGTGGAGAGAGAGAGAGAGAGAGAGAGAGAGAGAGAGAGAGAGAGAGAGCGAGAGAGGCGCTGACAATTCTCCCGGCATCTCCTCGCGCGCTGGCGGCTGTTGAGCGTAATCCCGTGGATGGTCAAGTGGGCTCACGTTCCGCCGCGTGTCCCGCGCGCCGGGATTTTTTTTCATGAGCAAGCGCGCTTGCGGAGCTTGTTAGTCTCTGGTTTCCCAGACGGCAGGCAGACGAGACACGTATGCATCGAGACGTCGTAAAACGCGTGACTTGGACGCCGCCAGATTAACGTGCATGCCATGAGAAACGTCGTAAAGTCTCTCGAAAAAAATCCCCTCCCCCCGCGGAGCCCCCGCTCCGACCCGCTGTGTTTCTACTTATCTCACTTTTTCTTCCTTTTCCCTCCTCTCTAAGCGTCTTTCTCTTTTACTAGCTCTCTCTCCCCCTCCCCTCTGTCCAATTGTTTCTCCTTTTTCGCGATCTCCTTCTGTTTCTCTTTCTCGACTCTGCATAATATATCTCTCTCTACCTGTCAATCTTCTTTTCCACGCTTGCTTCACTTATTTCAGGCCCGCTCTCTCACTCTCTCTCTCTCTCTCATTCCCTCTCTTGCTGTCTTGCTCTGTTTTTTCGACGCCGGAAAGAGAGATAGAAAAAATTAGACGAGCGGAAACCGAGAGACCAAACTTGCTCTCCTGCCTGTCTAATTGCTGCACTTTTTCTCGGGGCTCGAGCTTCAAGTTAATCTACACGCAAACGAGGATAGGAAAAAATTTTGAAGAATGCCGAACAAAGCGGTGTTCGCGCTCTGGCATCTTTATTTATAAAGTTCAAGCGCGCCCCCTCGCCACCCCCTTGTCTTTCCTCTCGATCTTTAACTTCCTTTCTTGCGCGCGGGACAAGAAGATAGAGGTTGTATTTAAAAGAAAAAAATTCCGAATTGCATTTGCTCTCAAGACAGCGGGGCTCATTTAAATTAAAATCTCGAAAATATTAATGACGCTCATTTTTTCGAGCTTCAGTGCTGGCAAATGGATAATCAAAAAAATTTCGTTACTAATTAGCGCCAAGCTCTTTCAGAGGGTTTATTACGACCAGTTTGATTGGTTACCTGGAGTTAAACTACCGACAGTACCAACCGAAACGCACTATATGCAGATTTGAGCAAGTGCAGTTTTTTTAAAAGAACTTTTAAAGATAAAAATTAAGTGTCATTTTAACTAATTTTTAGAAAGCTTGATTTGCATAATTATAATAAATGCAATATTGCAATTTAAATATATCTTCCTTCAAAGTCTTCAAATGAATAATCACTGTACTTAAAAAAAATTAGCAATTTAAAAGAAAATATTTGTTTAATATTTTACCAAGTAAATAAATTCCTTTTTATGCAATCTATATAAAACGAATTGAATTAAAAAAAATGTAGTAGTTGATTTAAAGAAAATATATTGACTTGGCAAACCTTTAAAGAAATATGTTGTTAAAATCAGTAGTATTTATTTTTTAGTGCTGTATATTCGAAATTATAAATCATGTCTGCCCTGCCTCACATGACAATAATTTATACCAAAGTATACGCAGTAAAAAATAAATATTAATTTCCTAATTAGATAACATAAAATTTATCGAGAAAATCTTGAAAATTTAAAGAGCCTCTTCCAGTTTAAACGAGCGAAATGTTTTAAGTAGTAACAGACAGTATCGGCCTCTTAATCTTGGTCTCTCGTTTCCCCTGGGTCGACCTCCTCCCCTCTTTTCCTCTCGTCTAGCATCCTTCCATCTCTCTCTCTCTCTCTCTCGTCTCCATTCTTTCCTCCCTCCATTCCTTCTTCGGCGCGCCTCCACCTCTTCCTGTCGCTTTCCGTCCGCGTCTAGTGTCGGGCCTCCTCCGAGGAGCAGCCGGCCGACACTATAAATTCTTCCGCGTTTGATCGCGTCTGCACCCCGTCCGGCTCCCGCGGCGTTGATACCCGTCAGCCGAGAGCTCGCGCGCCCACCAATGCGAATAAGAAACGCAGCTCGATGCAGGAGGAGGAAACCCGTAAGAAGCGTACCCGCAGGATTTCGTCGCTAGCGTTGAAGTCTCCGTGACACGTTTATCCATTTTTTTTCGCTTCTCCTCCTCCTTTTTCTTCCTTTTCTTTACCTCGAACCCCCGGCCTGTCCCGCATCGCCTCACGCGCGCAACACCAAAGCGTGACCCGGTGACGCTTATCGGCCCCGGCGATCCGACGCGTCGGGGGCTCGTCCCGAGAGGCCGCACTTGAGTATTTCAAACAGCCGGTCTTATGTAAAAGAAAACCTCGTGTAATCGTCTACATATGTGCAATTCCCACGAAAATCGGAAACAAAACGGGACAAAAACAGGACTTTTTTATTTCGTGGGACACACTTACCGGGCACTATTTTTTCACTTCTTTATATAATTCTGATGATAGAAAACCTTGGTATCAAAGCCAATTTATCAATGACCTAGAACTAGTTCAAACCTATATTCAAATAAGAAATGGAAAAGTTCGCTCGTCGCTTTTACTTCACAAAAAATCAGGTAAGTAGCTTCAATGTGTATGAATAGTCTCCTTTCAGTTTTGGAGTGGAGTAGGACTTCCTATTTTAGAAAAAAATCGAATGTGACGAAAATTTGGATTTTTAGCCTACTTTGCATTGCTCTTTATCAAAATTAAATGTTAATGCTCAAAGCTAACTCTCCACAAAAATTCATGGAAGCAGCCTATAAGTATAAAAATATTTCTTGAAAATTTCAGAGTGGCCGAAGATTTCGTTTTCTCAGAAAAAAATTGTAATTCAGCTTTATTTTTTTTTAACTTACTTTTCATTTATCGTTATCAAAATTAGATAATTTTGCTCACTCATAACTCTTCATAAAAAATTATGGAGAGCCTTTATACATGTACTAATGTTTCCTGAAAATTTCAGAATGAGCCACGCTATCAATTTTTTGGAAAAAATAGAAGCATATTGTTTAATGGAAATTGATATTTAATGAAAGTAAACTAAAAAACGCGTTCTAAATAACAGAAGCATTTTATTTGTTTTCAAAAAATCGATAGCGTAGCCCATTCTGAAATTTTCAGGGAACATTGGTACATGTATGAAGGCTCTCCATGATTTTTTATGAAGAGTTTTTAGCTTTGAGCATTAACATTTAATTTTGATAAAGATCAATGCAAAGTAGGCTAAAAATCAAAATTTTCATCACATTCGATTTTTTCTAAAAAAAAAAGGAAGTCCTACTCCACTCCAAAACTTAAAGGAGAGTATTCATACACATTGAAGCTATTTACCTGTTTTTTTGTGAATCAAAAGCGACAAGCGAACTTTTCCATTTCTTTGAATATAGGTTTGAAATGGTTCTAGGTCATTGATAGAATAATGTAGTGCTTTTGTAACCCAATTTTTCTGAAAATATAGCTCATTTTCTACAAAAAGTGTCTATCATTTTTTGTAAAGTGCATAGTTTAGAAGAAAAATGAGGTTGAAAGAAAAAAAATATACAAAATTCATAAAAAGTGCTACTTTGAGAATTTTTAGCTCTGAACGTTGATGCTCAAAAAATCTAAAAAAATTCACAGAGGTTTAAAACATTGAGAAGAACATGTAAAAAAATTTAGAGAGAACAAAAATTTTTTGACCTTAAATTTGTCAGAGAATTGCCAATATACATTTTAACAAATCAAATATTATAATAACCATTCATTTACAAAACAAAAAATTTTAATTTTTATGCAAATAAAATAATTAAATCTAATATTATACAAATATAAATTAAGCATGTGCATTGGGTTATTTTTTAAAAGACATTACTTGAGCAAAAAA